>JABJWA020000309.1:0-19512 GCA_020352615.2 Yoshiicerus persimilis | reverse complement strand
CAAGCAACAACAACATATCTAGAACTATTTTAACAACCAAGCTATAAACAAAAACCACAATCGAACCAAAGAAACAAACAAGATAAAGAGAGTATTGTATAGAGAACAAACACACCAATGATTTGTTCATCCAGTCCGGCCTAACAATGACCTACAATTGGAAGAGAGAGATCTCTCCACTTCACTATCAATGAGTTCTTTACAAAGAGAGACAAAAGAGTTACAAAAAATTAGTTTCAACAAGCTCTTCAAGAACAAACCTAATTGTCTACCATTTTCCCTAATATCTTATTGTGACCAAGAGACTCACATGATTTCGCTACCCAAGGCCGTTCACAATTGTTTCCCAACTCTAGAATCTAACCCCCAAAAGTAACCAACGTTAGCCTTGATTTCCCAAGCCTCATCACTTTTGGTCTCCAGAGATTTACCCAAAGTTCCTCACAAATGACTCTTCTCTCATGTGTTTTCCAACGCCATGGAATCTCTCCTCTTTGAATCTCATCCAAAGACCCTCAACCTTTAGTTTCTAAGTTCCCTAAAAGCTTCCTCTTTTGGTTTCCATGAGATTCTCAATCTATCTCAACAAATGGATCAAAGAGTAGTTATATAGTGTTTCAGATCCAGGAAAATCGTGCCACGATTTTTACTCTTACACCAGTACAGTATTGCAACTTGATCGAACATTGGCCAGGATTGTCTCAAATAATGCCATGATTTTCAGAAAAATAGTAACACCCATTTTCAGAATCCGCAAATCCTGCCACGATTTCACTAATCGTGCCACAATTTTTCCAAGAGGGACAACTATCAAATGTTGAGTCAAAACTCAACAATACCATGAAGGTGAGAAAAACACAAGAAGGGGAGGGGGTGTTTGAATTGTGTTTTATTCGTTTGCAACTCTATAAAAAAATAGATAACAGCGAAAAGTAAAGAGGTAAAGGAAAGAAACAACAAAAATAATTATTATGGTTCACCTCACCACCCGGGATTATTTCCAGTCCCTTACACTTTCAACGGATTTTTCACTATAATCAAATTCTGATTACAATAACACACTAACACAACCTTGTCCTAGATTTCATTGCCCCAACCTAGAGGACTTTCTAATCTCAAACAGAGGATATACAACAACAAGTTGTTTACAAAAGAAGGTGTTTGGCACAAACTTTAGGAGTAGTTAAAAGATATGAAGCAACTTTAGGAGTAGTTAATAAGATATGAAGCTCAGTACACTTAAAGTGTAACCTCACAGATGTTTCTTTTTCTTTTGTTAAACAAAGTATATACTATAAACAAGTATGTATATAATTGAAATAGTATATATATGGAAAAATTGGACATGCATGCAATAGTAGTTTAGGGAATGACAACTTTAGTTTTTATATTAAGTTTAACTAATCCTCACATAATTGGTGTTGTAAGTATGATTTTCACTTTTTATAACATATATTTAGACATTATCTCATGTAACAACCAATTTCAAATGATACAATTACACACTATATATAGTTATTTTTTTTGTGATCACACACTATATATTATTTTGCCTATTATATATATTTTTTTTTAATGAAATACACATTTGGAAATTTTAAAATGAGTGACAATTAACTATCGTGCTCTTGGATTCCCAATCTCAGAAAACACCGTGGCAGAAAACAAAAGGTTGATCTTCAGTACTAGCTGAATTAGTGCTTATCTTGCTTGTTTGAGTCCCATAATCATCACTACTACTAGTGAAACGAACATCACTTCATCTTCACTTGTAAACTGCGACAATAGTTGTCTTTCCTCACTTTTTTCCTTTCATGAATCCAACCAAACTTACTATCCTCCTCACTCATCTCCAACTGCAATGCAAACTCTAAAGCTCCAACCACATCACTCATGGACATTCTTTGATTTCCATCATCATGTAAACAACTCAACACACATCTGACAATAGCATTTTAAACACTCGCTTGTTATAGAATCCTTTATGAACGGATCCACCATCTCTTCAATGATCACACCTTCATTGTAACATCTTTGGAACCAAAAGACTAAACTCGCCTTTTTCTTTTCCAAAGAACGAACCAAAGGTGGTCTCGCACACAACACCTCAAGAAGCACAACACCGAAAGAGTACACGTCGGACTTTAGAGTCAACCTTTGACGAAGGTAGTATTCTGGATCGAAAATCCAAGACTACCCTTCACCACGGTGCTGACGTGAGTCATCGATATTCCCGTTGGTCCACTTTTGATAACCCGAAATCAGAAACCTTAGCCACCCATTTATCATCCAACAATATGTTTGTACTCTTCACATCACGGTGTATGATATTGTGCTTTGCACCTGCCATGAAGATAATGCAAACCCTAGCTGCACCCAATAAAATCTCAAGTCTCTTTTTCCAAGTAAGAGGTTCGTTATCCGAACCATAGAGATATTCACGAAGAGTGCCACGTTCCATGAAGTCGTAAAACGAGAATCATCTCTGCACCTTCGTTGCAATATCCAATGAGGGAAACCAAGTGAATATGACGAAGCTGTGAGAGCAACTCGATCTCATTCATGAACTCATTTACACCTTGTTGAGAACCTGGTTTAAGACGCTTTATTGCTACAGGCTTACCTCATCGATGTAACCTTTGTACACATTGCCGAACCCTCCAACCACCAATGATAAAAATATCTTCGAAGTTGTTTGTAGCTGCTCTTATCTCTGCTATTGTAAAATAGCGGCACAAATGGGATGGTAAAGTTGACGAACCTTCTTTTCTTGTCCTCCATGAACTTTCTTCCATTTCAATATGAGATTCAAATCTTCTTCTCCTTCTAACAAAAACTATTATTCCCACTACAAAATGCCAGCAAGAAACATGATATCCAACCAAAGCAACAATGACTATGGGTGACTCTTTGACTTTGATCGCTGATTTGGAGATGATGGTATAACGAGTTTGTTGGGATTCATACCAGCCAGATTTCTTTTATCACTTATTTAAAAATCTCCGATTCCATTCAATATGACATCACGTAATTTTCCAAGGTACCATTTGGTGCTCGCTGAAGCTTATTGAAAGATTAACTCTTTCAATTTCAGAGCTTCCATTTTTAGAGTCCTTTTTCACAGCATGATCCTTATGACAGGAACCAAACGTGCACCACCAGCCCAGGTTATCACATCAGCATATTCTTCAGCCATAATATCATCTATAAAAATCTGAAAAACTCTATCACCATAAATGTTGATATTCTCATCAAACTCACAAAAATGTAACCGTACCATATAAGTAAAACCAGAATCAACTTCAAAATTCCAAGTTACATTGTAATCCTCTGTCACATACTTTCCGTAACCTCTTGCAGTTAAGTAAACAGCTTCTGGTGCAGTGTAATTTGGAATGGTATTGTTTTTATAGTTGAGATGAACATGTCCATAAACACTTGATACACTGTATGGATATTGTTTTCTCCAAGTAAGAATAATCGTAGTCCCAATTACGAAACATACCTGTATCTTGTTTTGGTGGAACTTGATTTATACCAACGTTGAGTCTATACACCGTCTCTAAAGCTTTATCGTGTAGAACTTGGTAATCTGTGACGTCTAAGGAAAGTGATTTTAAATGATAATATGGGTCACTGAGGTTTGTGTAATAGAGAAAAGAAGGCATTGACACAACTTCTATTCCGTTAATGAAAGCATAACAAGGATTTGATTGGTTTGTGTTGTTGGGAATGAAAGTTATGTCTAGGTTCTCATTTGGATTGATTTGGATGGAATATTCTTTGACGACTGATTTCCCATTCATCATGAGGCCAGAGTGAAGGGTTGAAGTTTTTAAGAGGGTAAGGTTGTTGTTAACTTTGACCAGAGAAAATTGCATTGGAGGGATCAAAGCTTTTATATGAATTTGGGTAAAAATAAAGGCGAAGAAAAACAGGGTAACTAGTAGTAGAAGTAGTGTATGATATTAGGAAATGAGTATGTGAAATTTGAGAAAGAGAGACGTGCGGCTCTGCATGGAACATCTATATTTGAAAGGGAACTAGGTTGTGTTTTAAGAGATGAATTTGTGTTTGGTTCCAATGAAAATAAAGAGATTTGAGTTATCAATAGTATCACCAACCCAAATTCGTTTATCTGAGGCAGTAGTGTTTGTTGAAGAGCCACAATTGATGGCTAACTTGTAATCAGGGTTGTATGAGTTTACCAACTAGAGGGAACAATAGCAAAAAGAGAGAAAACTAGAGTGATTTTTGGGGTGAAATTGTGGTTTACGGAGTTTGCCATAGTTGGGTGAGGAAGGAACAAGATAGGTTTTGTTGTTGAGATTTGGGATGGTCGAAATTACATGTATACTCTGTTATATGTATGTATTGAGAGGTAGGAAGGGAAACTTCTGTGAAACAACACTAGAGACAAGTAATGAAATCGACAGCTTTGAAATAGTCAAAGGAAGTCCTTGGCGAATCGTTTAGGATCACATGATTGTGGATAGAAAGACACTCATTTCTTGATTTAATTAGTAATAATATTTGTACTTATTTGTGACGACTTATCATCATAGTGTTTAAAAACCGGACCAGACTGGCCGCGTCGAACCGGTCGGACTGTGAACCAGTGGTGTAAGCGGTTCGAATCCTTAATTGGATCGATTATGCATTTGACTCGGTGCAAACCAGCTTACTCGGCTGGTTTCATTGTGAACCAGAGAACCGGCAGTGCCTTTCCAACCCGGACCGAGTCAATCACATTTCGTGAAACACGTATCATTCCTCTTCAATAGCTTTGCGCAGACAGGGTGTGAGAAGAAGAAACGAAGAAGAAGACATAATTGTTAAGAAGCAAGGAAGAAGATGCATTTAGTGAGCTGTGTTGAAAACGTAGAAATGGAGTAAAAATGTAGACACTGGCGGCAAGCGTTTTGAGAGATAGTGATATAGATCTAGGGGTTTTCATGCATTGGAGGGAACAATGGCTCAGGCCCATGTTTTGTTTTTTCTGGGAAATTGCTCTTCTCCCATACACTTTTGTTCATTCCCATGTGATCTGACCAAAATACCCACAACGTGACTTAAGTCGCGTAGGTACAACGCCAACGTGACTTAAGTCACATTTGTTTTAGGTAAGTTAAGTTTTCATCAATTTTGCACAAAGATAATATTTTTGAAGACCCAAACATACAATATGTTATGTTCATTTTTTAAAGCATGACAGTCTTAAAAACAACAATAACAACAATTCCTTCTGTTTACCCTGGTTTTTGGTAAACAACCGCTGGTTATAGGTTTATTACTTGCGAGATCAACCAGTAATCTCAGGCCATTGTGTGTCAAGTTGGTTCGAATGTCTTTGCATTTTATGAATATTCTTGTATGTTTCGAATAAGAATAAGAAGCAGGAAATCTCCAAGTTCGGTTGCTTGAACTCTTCGACAAGGAATTGCAGTATAAAAGTAAATTGCAGAAAATTAACTTAAAGGAAAGTAAATTGCATTGATTGTAAATAAAGGTTGTTCACAAGGATCATACATGATTCGTAACTCTTTTCTCACTGTGACTTGGATACTTCGAGTGCATAGAATGTTATGTATAATGATTTGTGACCCCGTTTTCCTCATGGAAAACTCTTATTTATACTAAGGAAAATAACTGTACAATCCTATCCATACTTCTAACCGTTAATAACGCTAATTAACAGAGAAAAACAACCTATTTGAAATTCAAATCTTGTGCCTTCGACAGTTGTGATCTTCGATTCGACAAAAAAGACATTCCGAAGCATAACTAACTGTTCGTTCGTCGATGTGTGTCTCGACCAGCTCTGGATGTCTTGATTCTGTCGAGCGAACAAGTATAACTTCCGAAGTTCTTTTAGACTAAAAATCCCATCTTCTTCCACGTGTCCAATCAAACCTCAGAAATTGCGTCAAATTCCTCTTGTCGAAAAACACAGGTAACAAATTGCCCCCAAAAATGTTAGGTTCGACGGAAGATAATGTAGAAGAAAACTGACATTTTTGAAAAACTGTAACCTTCGACGAAAACCTTACATCTTCTCAAACAATGACGTCATTTACCTCGAACAGTTCCCAAACCAGTTATCATTACAGCACTATTTTCGGAGATCTTTGGCTCCTAGAAGAAGTAACCGACGGCTTGGTTCAGAGATCCTTCAGACTTCTTCTCGCCACGTGGCTGAATTTTTTCAACTTTTCAAATCAGTGGTCTTTTCAGTTCCCTCTTAGTAATGAGTATAAAAATCTACTTTTCACTTCTCTCATTGTCGTTTTCTTTCCAGAAAACTTTTCTAAAAAGCCAACTTCCTTTTTTCTTTCCACCATGGACAGACTCTCAGAAGACTTGCTAATCACCATTACTAAAAAATAGCAGCAACTGGTACTCAGAACTTGCTCAACTTTGGGGCAACTTCCATTACTCATCGTCGACTGGCGAATAAGAAGACAGTTTTAGGGCTTTACCTCGTAACTGTGTATGGTATTTCTATGACCATTTTCCTTCTGCCCAGAAACTTGCTTTCATGCAACGAATGATTCAGAGTGGTCATGAATCGTTCAGCCTAGTGGAAACAGCAAGACTTCTTTATGATGAACCCAACAACTTGAATGGCATTCACCGTATCTTGCGCAAAGCAGCTTCCCATGGCGTGGAAGGGGCAAAATACTTGCTGATGATACTGAAAATCCTTTCAAAAGATGGATTTTCAATAGAGGAAGTCTTTCCCACTTTCAAAGATCTTTTCGATCGTCGAATGCTAGCGGAATGTAGAAGGTCTACTTGTGGAGGACCAGGTTTCCCCTACTTTTTGCCCTACAGACCTCATTGTGGTATTAGGCCTCTACCTTCAGGCTTGGTTATTCGATTCACCTGCACTGCTTCAGGGACATGCAAAGGACATGGGAGAAGATCTGGGATTTTCTGGCCCTTACCTGGTTCAGACGATGAATACTCTAGGACTGAACTTTGCTTCTACTGTCGTCTCGACTTAGAAGTTAAGTGGTTTCTGCATGAATTTCGCTTCTTGGAGAGTGAAGGTTTCTAGGTTCTTTAGGCATTTAGGATATAGCCCCTTTTTCTTCTTTTTTTTAGGGCCTCGAAGCCATTTTGATGTATTTTGGATGTCGAACAATATCTTCGATGTCAATATGCTTCGACATCTCTGGTGTAATATGCCTAACTCTTGGCTTCGACTTTTAATGCAATCTAATGCCTTTTTCATTTCTTATTGCTGCTTTCTATCTCCGGATTCAACTTGAACAATGAAACCTCGACACCGTAAACTTACGTGTCGAATGAGAAATTACAAGTTTCGACTCTAAAGAAACTGAAACAATGGTTTCTCTTTATTTGAAACAAGTCTATGGCGCCACTTCCTCGAAAGCCAATGGGCCACGTTTTGGGATTAAGTAACGCCCAAAAACCACCTTTTTAATTGCCAACTCAAGATGTTGCCATCTGTCAATTTTTAAAGTGAAAAGAAGTATAAAGTTATACCTTGGGGAATACAAAAAGTACTCTCTTAACCCTTTTACACATCTTTCCAAATTGATTGTTAAAACAAACAAGAAACCTATCCTTTCTGAACAGCAACCGTTTCTCCTTTTTCTTTGCAAACCACAACCGGAAAGCTTTGAAGAACAACAATGGCGTCCTCATCCAAAACTCAACCGTCTGATACTGCTGTTACGGCGAATTTCTCTGTTCAACTTCAGCCAGGGAATTTCAAGTTCGTTCCTGGACCTGACCTGAAAGATGAGCAAGTCCAGATTTGGAAATCTCAGGTAATGATTCCTTGCCCTGATTCTCATGTATATTCAGGTCCCTTAGCATTTCTAGGTCCATTACCCAGAGAGCGAGAGGATAGTGAACAGATCAAAGAGATTTTTCCCACCTATTACCAATTTACCCCTAGGGTTTTCCTGAAGGGACCATACTTTATGAACTTCATGGACACACCAACTAGGGTATTCAGGTCTGCGCCACATGTTGGGAGCGACATTTACTTGAAATGGTTGAACAAAGTTGAGTCAAAGAAAAGAGATTTCTGGAAATCATATGGTATCTTTGATCTCATTCAACTGTCCAGGCTTGGGCCAAAATATCAACCTAACATGCTAATTGCAGCACTGCATTTTTGGGATCATTCGACAAATAGCCTCCAACTCAAATGTGGAATGTTAACCCCCACACTCCTAGATGTAGCTGCGATTACAGGTCTGAAGCCTACTGGCCAAACTTTCGACCCTAACGCTGTTTCGACAGATTTTGATTTCAACTTCCAACGAGCTGCTTTCTCGTCTTACATCGAAGACCATTATGACACCAGTAGCGATGAGGTTTCTGATATGGAACACGTCGCGTTTCTGACCCTTTGGCTATCTCTCTTTGTTTTCTGCACCCCGTCGCTGCAAGTGGCAAAGATGTACATTAAACTCGCCATCCAAATACATGAAGGTAAGGATGTTAGCTTGAGCCGACTCATCCTAGGTGCTCTTTATGATAGCCTTGGCAGTGGATCTTTTGACCTGAGGAATGCCAATGAGGAAAGAAAAACTTTGTCCGTAGCTGGACCCATTTGGCTTTTCCAACTGTGGCTATTGGCCACATTCGAAACAAGGTTCCAGCTCTTCATTCCAGAAGAACACCAGAGCATGGTAGAACAAAGAAGGATCGAAGGCACCCGCCTCGCCGCATTGAAGCTCAGAGAAATAGGCCAAACCAATGAAGCCTTGTTTTCGACTGCTTTCAATGTGTTCCTAAACTGTGACACCTTTGTACCTTCGATGGCTCCGTTCGTAAAGAGAACTCATGGGCCAGAGTGGTTTACTAAAGGGTTTCCAGAGCCTTCATCCGACCGCACAGGAGAGCACTTCGAGATCTGGAAAGCTTATTTGACACCCAAATTGCTTTCATTTAGAATTTCGACTGGCAAAGGGAAAGAACTTTTCGGAGTAAGTGGTTACCAACCGAACCTGGTAGCCAGACAATTCGGCCTTTGCCAACTTCGACCCAGATCCCTCTTCTCTAGCAAGAAATATCTGCGACATCCCAAGACTGACAGAGAATGGAGAGAGCGTCTTGCCAAATTTGATCAAACTGCCCCCAGCTTCGAGCCTATAGCTTTCAAAACATCTTTCTTATGTACCCAAGAATTCTTCACTTGGTGGAGAGAATATTATAAAACAAAAAGTGCTGATATTGATGAAAACTTTTTACTCGAGCAGCTGATATCCGCTTTTCCTTCTGTGCAGAATAAAAAAGCGAAGAGCAAAGGTACGCATATTCGAGAAATTCAAGCATTTCAAAAATATTTCGAAACTGTGTATGATCCGAAGAATCTTAGTCGGACCGTTGCTGAGGCAGCGAAAACTTTAAAAGAAAAGATAAGTGAAAAACTTTACATGGTGAAAGCACCTCCTCATGTAAAAGATAAGTACACTTATGCTTTGCATTTCAAAACACGATTTCCGGCTTTGCCAACTAGCAAACTTGCTTTGGCGTTTCGACCACCTCTTCCTCATTGGTTCTTTTGTGGTTCGAGATTAGCCTTCAAAAACCTTTTAGCTAAAAAACCTGATAGAGTAACTCCGACTAAGTATGACATACATAATTTTGGAGGTCACTTACACCTTGATATTCGACATGTTCGAATTACGTCAACAATTAAAACAGGTGATAACCTTCATACTCATGTAACGCATGGTTTCAACTGCTTTCAAACCTAATGAATTTATATGTTTTACAGCTGTGCCTCTTACCTCCAAACCCGCTTCAGATGATGAGCCCGACAAGGAGGAAACCAAGAAAAAGGCAAGACCTTCTAGGTCGAAAGCTGTTGAGGTAACTTCTTATCATCTTCCAATGGCAATGTGTATTGTTCTTTGATCATTTCTTTAACGAAATTGATTCTCCAGAAACGGAAACGTACCAGTAGTTCTTGCACTACGACCCCTTCCAAGAAAATCCGGAAGTTCGTCAGCGTATCTAGCGATGACTCAGAGGTAGGTACAAATTTCCACTCTCTTTCTTTTTAAAAATCATCCTCATCTTCACATATGCATATATATTTTCCAGGATGATGGTTCTTCCCCACATGCTGACGCTGCTGAAGGTCTGTCGACCCTGGCAGGGAGAAAACGAACCAAGCAACTAGAGCCAGATTCGAATGTTGAGCCTCTCAAGAAGAAGCTTCCTACAGCAAAAAGGATCCCGAGTGAAAGTTCTGGTGTCGGGAAAGCCAATACCGAGGTATACGTCGAAACCTTAACCTCTCCCCAGATGACTCATCGATTGATTTCCTCCAATCTCAAATGATAACTGAGTAATGATGATAATTGACTTTTTAGGTGCTAGAAGCTGGTAACGTCGAGGTTGGGGGACAAACGACGCCTACATCGCCTCATAATTGTCCTATCCCAAGATAATTGAAGAGACGAACGAGGACGGAACCACGGATCAGAATAGTGGCGGGAAAGCGTCTGACGACTGGTTTGAAGATGTGTTTGTCACTACTCCTCCCGAACCCAAACAAAACGAAGCTGGGACCGAACAACATGAAAGTCTACCGAAAGGACAGCTTCTCGCTCCCACTTCAGGTGTTCAGACTACCTCTCGCGCCGGCGGAGAAACCATCATCACTGAGCCACTTCGAATCCAGATCCTGTCGAGAGAGCTGAAACAGATGAGGATGACACTCCTAGTGACAATGTGAGCAGTGAGGGTCTTGAGGACGAGGAAACTGAAAGTGGTGAAGATAAACCGCGAAGCCCTGAGAGTATGGACGAGTCTCCACCAAAGAAAATGGCTGCCCCCAGTTCTGCTCCGAGCCAAGATGACCTAGCAAGCCTTGAGGAAAGTGATCCCCTTGAAGCTTTCAAACTCATGTTAAGCAGTGAAAACACTCAGAATACTTCGACTTCATCTGTCGGAGTAAGTTCAGAAGCGTCTGAGGAGGATTTGACTCAAGAGCTGCGGGCGAAAGTCATAGGGGTAGACCTTTTCCAAGCCATCAGACTGAATTCGAACCTTACTTTTGAACTCAAAAGCTTGACGCACAAGTTGCTCAAAATGACTCGTAACCAGTCTTTGCTAGCCTTCCTGGTTGACTTCGAACCTCTTCTGGATCGAATAGCCACAGAACTCCGGCGTGAGGCCGAAAACAATGCTTTGTTAACAACACAACGTCGTCAGCATTCAGAGGATTTGAGGTTAGTCGAAGCATCTAAAGCTAAAATTGCTTCTTTGAGCTTGAGAATGTCAATGCTTCGGCTGAGGCAAAAGCTTGCAAGTCAAACATTGCCACTTATAAAGAACAAATGACGGTCTTGGCGTCGAAGATTAAAGAGGAAGAAGAGAGGTTAGCCGGAATCCAGAAGGTATTGGTTCCTTCAGAAGCCGAACTTCGCCAAGAGGCCAAACTGGCTATCGAACATTTCAAAGGGCCAAGTCGAGCAACAACGAGATAAACAACTGATCGACAATGGCTCTCGGACCCAAGCTGTATTGGATCTCGCCAGAACGGCTCTAGAGAGACTGACTACTAGTCTTACCTTTTAAGCTTTGTAATATGTGTATTAATATTGCCTCTTTCTTCTTCAAACTACATTTTCATTGTACTGGCAATGTATGCCATGATTATGCGCTTGCAGTTGTTTTTATTCGCACTTAATTTTCACTTCTTGCAGCACTGGCCTGTATTTTTCAAATATTTGCCATTTACTCGCAAGATTCGATTATCTGCACCGACCTCCTCTATTTCGTACGCACCATTCGAGTAAACCTGAGTGATTTCGAATGGTCCTTCCCAATTCGGCGACCATTTGCCTAGAACTCTGTCTTTCTATCCATAGGTAGAATCACTTTCCAGACTAAATCTCCTGAAACGAAAGATTTAGACTTTACTTTCTTGTTGTAGGCTTTGGCCACCCTTTCTTTCTGCCTCATGAGGACATCTAATGCATGTATCCTTTCTTCGTCTAAATCAACCAGTTCATCCAACATCATGTCCCAATAATGGTTTGTTGGGAGGTCGCACTGCCTTTGAACTCTAGTCGATTGTAAACAGACTTCGGCGGGTAGGACTGCGTCATGGCCAAATGTAAGTCTAAAAGGGGTAGTGTTAGTTGATTCTTTTGGCGAGTTTCGACAAGCCCATAAAGCTTGATTCAAAGTGTTATGCCAATTTCTTGTTTACTACCCACATGTTTCTTTATCAAATTAATGATTACTTTATTGGCGGCTTCGACTTGACCATTTGCCTGCGCATAATAAGGCGTCGAAGTTAACAATTTAAATCCGACTTCGGAAGCAAATTCTGCCATTTTTCGTCCCGTGAAGACCGACCCTTGGTCTGTGGTGATAGTCTCTGGGATCCCAAACCTGTATAGAATGTGGTCCTGAATAAACTTGATAACTGCTTCCTGATCCACATTCGGTAAAGGAATGGCTTCTACCCATTTGGTGAAGTAATCTATCCCGACTATAATATACCGGTGGCCTTTCGACGAAGTAGGTTTTACTTCTCCGATCAAATCCAAAGCCCATCCTCTAAATGGCCATGGTTTTACTATCGCGTGAAGTTCACTTGCTGGTACATGTTGTATTCCTGTATGCTTTTGGCATTCTTGACAACCTTTAGCGAACTCTATACAATCTTTTAACATTGTGGGCCAATAGACCCCTTGTCGAAACAAAAGCCATTTCATTTTGTGGCCTGCTTGGTGAGAACCACAGGCCTCACTATGGGTGTTGGAAATTGCCAAGTATGCCTCATTTTCTCCAAGGCATTTCAATAAAACTTGCTCAGGAGTTTTCTTGAACAATTCATTTCCTACCACTACATAGCTTAAGGCTCTGTATTTAATCTTCCGACTGGTATTCCCAGTAGGGTTTTTTAAATATTCGACAATTTGTTTCCGCCAATCATTGACTGCCATACTGTCAATGGCAAAAACTTTGAAAGTTTCGGCCGAAAGATTGTTTATCTCCTCTGCCCCCTCAGTTTTTGTAATTGACAGTTCTTTTTGGGTAGGGGAAATCGGATTAGATTTATCCCTTATTTCTATCAATTCCCCTAACTTCGCTTTAGGGACTTTATAACCCGAAGCGATCTGCGCCAACTCATTTGCCTCTTGGTTGTTAATTCGAGGCACATGTTGAATATCCACATGCTGAAAACGTTTTAACAACGTGTTGGCTAGAACAAAATACGTAATTAGATTTTCTTTAATACATCTGTATTCTTTCGTCAACTGCTTTATAACCAGTTCGGAGTCACCCTTTATCTCGACCTCCTTTGCCCCCAGTTCCAACAAGATTTCAAGTCCTGCTATTAAGGCTTCGTACTCAGCCTCATTGTTTGAACATCGTTCAGTGACTCTGAACTTAAAACTTGTTGGAATGTTAGTAGGTGACACGATTAAAATACCAATCCCAGTGCCATCCTTGTGACTGGAACCGTCGAAATATAATTTCCAACGTCGAGTCTCTACTAAGCCAACTGTAGCTTCGATCGCAGAATGGTCAACTATGAAATCAGCCACGATCTGTCCTTTAATGGCTTTTAAGGGCTTGTAGGTCAACGAATACTCTGTTAGGGCTAAAGCCCATTTACCGATTCTACTATGTAAAATAGGTTTCGACAACATGTGCTTAATAATATCAAAATGAGAATAAACACAAACGTCGACTGGTTTTATATATTGTTTCAACTTTGTACAAGAGAAATACAAACAAAGGCACAACTTTTCAGTTGGATGGTACCTTGTTTCAGCATCATTTAAAATCCTACTGAGGTAATATATGGCTCTTTCGACACCATTTTCATCCTCTTGGGCTAACATGCTACCTATGGATGTTTCTGATGCTGCTATGTACAATTTCATCATCCTATTCTTAACAGGGGGTAAAAGAACAGGTGGTTTCGTCAAATATGACTTAATTTCTTCAAAAGCCTTCTGATGCTCTGGTTCCCATCTAAACGTATCTTCCTTCTTTAGTCTGAGCAATGGCGAGAAAGCTTGGGTCTTGCCACTTAAATTCGAGATGAATCTTCTCAGAAAGTTGATCTTGCCTAGAAGAGATTGCAGTTCTTTCTTGGTAGAAGGAGGCTTCGTTTCCAAGATGGCTTTTGTCTTATTTTGGTTTATTTCAATACCCTTTTTGTGAACCACGAAACCCAGAAAATCACCTGCGTGAACACAAAAAGCACACTTCAAAGGATTCATCTTTAAGCCATATTTTCTCATTCTTTCGAATGATTGTCGAAGATGGTCTAAATGGCTATCTTGTGTTGAAGACTTCACTACAATATCATCTATGTACACTTGCATGAACTTTTCTATGAAATCATGGAACATAGAATTCATTGCTCTTTGGTATGTAGCGCCAGCGTTCTTCAACCCGAATGGCATAACTATCCATTCATATACGCCTATAGCCCCAGGGCACCTAAAGGCTGTCTTTGACACATCTTCTTCGGCTATGAAGATCTGATTGTAACCAGAATAGCCGTCTAGCATGCTCAAATAATCAAAACCTGCTGCCGAATCTACTAACATTTCTGCTACCGGCATAGGGTATTCATCTTTTGGCGTAGCGTTGTTCAAATCTCTAAAATCTATGCAGACCCTAAGAGTTCCATTCTTTTTCACTACGGGGACTATGTTAGCCAACCATTCGACGTACCTTGCTGTTCTGATGAACTTGCTTCGTAGGAGCCTTTCAATTTCTTCTTTAATCTTCGACAGGATCTGAGGTGCAAATCTCCTTGGAGTTTGCTTCACTGGCTTTTTCCCTGGTCGGATTGGTAGTTTTAGCTCCACTACGTCTCGATTTAGACCTGGCATTTCGTTATAGTCCCAGGCAAAACAATCCTTATATTCTTCTAAAAGTTTAATGATTCGGACTCTGAATGCTTCGTCAATCTTGGCGCTGATATAAGTTGGCTTTTTTCACAACGCCATCTCCCAGGTCGACTTCTTCCAGAGGGTCTTGTGCTACAATTTTCTTAGCAGGACCCATTGGGTCTTTTTCAAACCTAAGGGCTCCTCATCATAAATGCAATCTAACCTCTGGTCTTCGAGCATTTCGTTCTCCTGATCAGCTTCATTTTGTTGCATGACAGCTTCCAAAGCCGCGTTTTGTTTATTTTCGGCCACATAGGCCGTAATTCTCTCCCATGCACTGGGAATAGACATGATTACTGTTTGACATCCCACCCAGTTGGTGGGGCTTCGTCCTCCGAAGACATACCGTCTTCGACTAGCTCCCTTTCCCAGAAAAGACCATGGTATGGGTGGAGCTTAACTGAACTCCTCACAAGCTCTGGTCTTACTAGACCAAAATCTGAGGATCGACATGGCGAAATATATGCCAAATGTTTGTCAAAGGTCTTTTTGTTTATATGGTCGACTTCAGCCCTGAAATAGCTTTGATCGGCCTCAATATTCTCCAACACTCCGTCTTCCCTCCAGATTGAAATCCTCTGGTGCATAGTCGACGGGACTGCCCCGACACCATGTATCCATTCTCTGCCAAGTAACAGATTGTAATTGGCTTTGGATGGGATTACCAAGAACAATGTTGACCTTTTGACACTTCCGACAATTAATTCAACTTCAATTGCCCCATAAGAATGACCAGACTTTCCCTCGTAGTTCGAGAGGACCACATTATGGGATGTTAGGTCGGATTCTTTCTTCCCGATCTTTTTTAGCAAACATAACGGCATCAAATTTACTGCTGCGCCGCCATCCACTAGGACTTTGTTTATCCCAATGCTATTCACCTTGGCCTGGACGAAAAGAGGTTTAAGATGACTTCTCATATCTCGACTAGGCCTCTCGAACATGGCTTGTTGCTCTTCGACACAGCCGCTGTTCATCACATAATAACAAACTGGTTTATGTTCAGCCATTTCCTCTGTAAAATCTTCTTCTCCCTCACTGATTTCTGAGACTACATCATATTCGATTGGTAGAATCGAAACGACGTTGCATATCACATCAAAATCTGGTTCGGAATCAGAAAAATTTGATCCCATTTCTTCATCTTCAGCAGGAAGATTTTCTTTGACAGGAGGCAGTGGGGAAAAAGTCTCTCTGTTGCTGGCTTCCTAACATTGGTGATCACCAGTTGATTTCTTTTCGCAGAACTCTCAGCAACATCAGTTGCAGCAATCTTCTTCTGACGCTGGAATCTACGCCATTGAGTCTTTGTCATAGGGTTTTTCCTTTGTATCCATTCCTGTAGGAGTACCTATTGTCGACATGATGGATCTCTCCACTTGTTGAATTAGTCGAACGACGACCCGGATTTTTTCCATTAGAATGGACCCATTTACCCACAGGAGTTTCTGAGGATGGGACATATGTCTTCACTGGAGGCACCACCCTATATGGGACCCCCCTTTGATTGAAGTTGAACTTAGGCCTGTTGTCGACCCATTTTCCCTTCCTCTTCGACACGAACTGCTTTCCCTCGAGGCTCCTTGCTGCTTTTTTGTCGAACACTGAACTGCATTTTGGACAAATAGTAACCTCTGAATTGCTGATTTTGCAGCGATTCAAAAAAGCAACTAGGCCCTCTTCAGCATCAGGGTACACAGCCTTCAATTGTTTCTTGTACTGACCTTCAGTGATCATTTCAGGCGCCACCATGAGGCTTTCAGTGCCTTCTTTGGGGTTGCTGGAACTTTCCCCCGGCATCTCTTCCATAACCTCGACAACATTTACATCTACCGGCTCGGCATACATTGCGTCGGTGACTGGGAGAGGATCGGCATCTACCTGCATTGGTGATTTCGACTTGTCACCAAATTTCAATCTTCCCTCGTTGAGTGCTTTCTGCACCAGGTCCCTGAAAAGAACACAACGGGAAGTATTATGACCCAAAAAATTGTGAAACTTGCAAAATCCTCTTTTCTTTCTCTGGTCTATTGGTGGCAATTTTAAACCCTTAGGCACCACAATTTGACCATCAGAGACTAACAAGTCAAAAATTTCGTCACATTTAGTAACGTCAAAAGTATATGATTTCGCAACAAACTTATCATTTTTTGGTTCGACGGGGGTTTTTCCGTCTGATGGTTTCAACAATTTACAAACGTATGGAGGTCCAGGTTTCAGTTCAGCCACGTTAACATCGTTTTCTTCGACGGAAGCATATTCGACGTCAAATTCTTGGTCGCTGCCGATATCATCGACATACGCAACCTTCTCTTTTTTGTGGAACCTATTAGACCTAGCCTTTTCGGCTTTTAACCTTTCTACTTGTCGAACCCTATCGGCCAATTGGGCCATATCTCTCAAGTGCTGAGTGTCCAATTTCTTCCGGACAGAGTAATCTAGGCCTCCAGCGGCCATTTCGACTAACTCATGTTCGGGCACTTGGGTAAAGCACCTCGCTTTCAACAGTCTAAATCTATTGAGATAATCATCAACAGATTCAGGCGTTTTCCGCCTAACACTAGCCAATTCCTTTAAACTTATCTTAGATTGACCCATGTAAAACTGTTCATGGAATACCCTCTCCAATTGATTCCAATTATGTATTGAATGAGGGGAGAGAGTGGTGAACCATGTGAAAGCGTTCTTTGTCAAAGAGTTGGGGAAATATTTCATTCTCAAATTTTCATTATTTGCAATATCCCCGGCCTCCGTTAAATAACGGGCAACATGTTCGACAGTTGATTCATTAGTTTCTCCAGCAAACTTTGTGAATTTGGGGATCTTCCATCCCCTAGGAAGTTCAGTTTGCAAGACATACTCAGATAAAGCCGAAACAAAATTCGGCCTGCGCAAACCTACATTAAGGCCGTTTTGGACTAGAATTGTTTCGACGAGATGGGCTATATTTTCTTGCCCTCCAAGGTTATTCTGTCGAACCTGTCTAACCACTTCGTCTGCATTTTGGTTTCTATTCACCAAAACGACTTCAGGGGCTTGTTGTGCTGCCCCCACGATTGGTTCTTCAACCGCTTGGGGCACCTGTTGTGGTCCCTGATTTGCCACATTATCTCCTCTTCCGCCAATTCGAAGCGGTCCAGGGTTCGGTGGTTGAACCGGGTTGAAGAAATTGGCAATTCTCTCCATTTGAGCGGCCAACATTTGGTAACTTTGGTTAGTAGCCTGGATCATGGGATTAAATACCGTTCCGATCTGCTGAGTTAACATATTAACCATGTCATGGTTACTCTCGTCCATTTGTTGTCTAATCGACGCCACGGACGTATTAGTCAATGCCAAAGGGGCGTTTCGACCAGGGATACTCATTTCAGACCCATGAACTGGCGACAACACAGTATTCGCGTTATCCGCGAATACAGACGCATTCGTCCCAAGACCTGCCATTAAAGTTGTTGGCATGCCATAAGGTGGATCTCTTATTGTCGATGTGAGGGAAAACTGTGGCATTGAGGCACCAAAAGTCCCTGCCAAAGTATTTCTATCCATCTGTTGTATCCACGGTCTGGAGACTGGTGGGCTCATTTGCGTCGATGGAATGACGGCTTCGACAACTGCAGGCCCTGTCGATGTTGGTATCGACGATGATGACGGCATAGAAGCCGTTACACTAGTCACGTTCGACTGGGTTTGGCTACTAACAGGTATTTCTTGTGAAGTTTGTGCACCGGCTTGAGTGCTGGATGAGGGAGCGGTCGTTGAATTTGGACGGCCATTTCAGGAAGACGCTTGCCTCCTCTCAATCGCATGCGACGCAAAATCACAAGATTTATTCAAAGAACAAAACAAAAGAAATTTTAGACACACAGGGTCCCACCGGGCGTGCCAATTTGTTTACCCTGGTTTTTGGTAAACAACCGCTGGTTATAGGTTTATTACTTGCGAGATCAACCAGTAATCTCAGGCCATTGTGTGTCAAGTTGGTTCAAATATCTTTGCATTTTATGAGTATTCTTGTATGTTTCGAATAAGAATAAGAAACAGGAAATCTCCAAGTTCGGTTGCTTGAACTCTTCGACAAGGAATTGCAGTATAAAAGTAAATTGCAGAAAATTAACTTAAAGGAAAGTAAATTGCATTGATTGTAAATAAAGGTTGTTCACAAGGATCATACATGATTCGTAACTCTTTTCTCGCTGTAACTTGGATACTTCGAGTGCATAGAATGTTATGTATAATGATTTTGTGACCCCGTTTTCCTCATGGAAAACTCTTATTTATACTAAAGGAAATAACTGTACAATCCTATCCACACTTCTAACCGTTAATAACGCTAACTAACAGAGAAAAACAACCTATTTGAAATTCAAATCTTGTGCCTTCGACAGTTGTGATCTTCAATTCGATAAAAAAGACATTCCGAAGCATAACTAACTTTTCGTTTCGTCGATGTGTGTCTCGACCAGCTCTGGATGTCTCGATTCTGTCGAGCGAACAAGTACAACTTCAGAAATCCTTTTAGACTAAAAATCCATCTTCTTCCACGTGTCCAATCAAACCTCAGTAATTGCGTCAAATCCTCTTGTCGAAA
>JABJWA020000308.1:0-19525 GCA_020352615.2 Yoshiicerus persimilis | reverse complement strand
TAAAAGTAGCAGAGACCATTATATTAGCGATGATGGATGGTGTGTTGATATAGTTATTAATAATAAATAAAAACGGAAAAACCGTAAAAAGTTAGAAATTCAAAAAGGTAAAAACTTGCACATTAAAAAATGCACTTGAAATGAAGTAACAAGTAATAAATGTACTTATGAAATATTCTAAATATTTCTAACTACCTACAACTTTAGACGTATATTTCTCTTTGCGTCTCCCTCGAAGCACAAATTAAATTATATTCAAGATTCCTTGGCTTGCCATGGAGCCACATCGCCATTTATCACCAGGTGATGGCGTACTGTAATAGGGTTTACGGTTTGTCTAACGTTTCTAATGATAGAATATTGTGGAATGAATTTTCAAAAGTAATGAAGGACTCATCTCCGCATATTATAGCTAATTACCTGGTTTAACATTTAACTGAGTGGTTCTAAGAATCTTGGGTTTCAGTATGGATCTTTCACTCCATAAAATTGTTTCGAAAATTGGGGTACATTTTTCATTAATAATTTGTGCACTTTTCCGTATTCGAAACCATAGTTGCTGTAGTCTTAGTTTAAGCGCCGTACAAGGTTGGCCCTTCAGGAGGGGGTATACAAATTAAGAATGAACTTTTTCTGGTTTTGGCAAATTTGAAACCAGGGTACCCAGCCAATCTTTTGTAGCTATTGAGGTATTTACGTTTTGTAGCTAGTTTTCAAATCTTTTATGCATCTGGTCACGCTAATTGATTGATTGATTGATTGTCTTTATTTAACGTATCAACACTTCCGCATTACAAGTAATGTAGATCTACCGTAGTCGACACGAAAAAACTACAATCCAATAATTACAAATCATATCGGATTGACGCTTGTACAATATATTTATATGAGCCAGATACATAGAATTCAGAATTTGCACACAATATTAGTTCCAAATTGTTGTCCAATTTATCATTAATAGCCAAACTATAATTAGATTAATTACTAAACTTAAATATACATAGCTATTACGCAAAAACTTAACATTAACTTATAATATATTATTTGAACTTTTAAATATGCCACACATACTGAAAACTCCTGTATACATTACACTGTGACATAAATGTTTTCTCTTTTGCTTATCAGGTAGTCCGAAACGTTTGCTATAAATGTTTCATAATTTATTAACACATCACATTTCCAGCTTGTAGGTAACAGATTCCAAAATGTTATACCTACCCATCTAACCGATTGCTTAAATACTTGTGAATTACATGTGAGTGCTTTTAATTTAGGAAAACCTCTTATTCTTGCAGAAAATTCAAACCACTTGCTAAATCCCATTCTTTCATTGTACATACTCTTGTAAACAAATTTGACTACTGCTAGAAATCTTCGCTCAACTAATGTGTGTACTCCAGCTGTCAACATTAATTCATTAATAGAAATACTATTCAATCGGATTTTGTTTTTCTTTCTGCTCTTCCTAATAATACTCGGGTAATAAAATGCTAGTATAAATCTATTAATCTTTTTTTGAATACAGTCTAGTTGAGCATTAGTGTGGACAGCCCAGACTAGTATACCGTAGTCACTTTGACTGATTACAAATGCCGATAACAGAATTTTTATTACATTAGTACTTAGGTATCTTTTAAGTTTGTATAACTTTGACAAAGCTGCTGTTGTTTTCTGGTTAACTTTTTCTAATTGCAAGTCAAATGACATGGTTGAATCAAAAATAATTCCTAAGTATTTAAAGGAGTTAACCCTTTCTATTTCCTTCCCTCCAATTAGAATTTTATCTATTATACAATTCTTACTTCGATAATCATTACTTTTATAAAATACCATTGCTTTAGTTTTACTTACATTGACCTCAAGGCTATTCTTTATACACCATTCATTAAATCTAGTAAGTGTGTTATTCATTCTCCTTACCCCTTCTTCTATATTAACACAATCCGTATAAATGCAAAGATCATCTGCATAAATTAGATATTCAAGGTCAATTTCATCCCCAATATCATTTATAAAGCAATTGAAAAGCAAAGGACCTGTGCAATTTCCAGGTATTACCCCCGCCTTAACATTGTAATATCTAGATTTATATTTTCCATTATTAATTCTATAAATTCTATCATCCATATACTCTACCAATAACTTTATTAAGTAAGGCTCGACTTCAAACTTATCTATTAGCTTACAAATAAGCAATTCCTGATTTATTGAGCAAAATCCGTTAGAAAAATCAATATATACTGCTATCATTTTGCCACTAGGTTTTTCGATTGCCTTATATATATCTTGCGCAAACTGAGTCGTAGCAGTTTCACAAGATCTATTTTTTATAAAGCCATGTTGTCTTGGATTCATCTTTCTCACTGTAGAATTGTATAATCTGTTGTATAGTAACTTATCCAAAACCCTTGAAATAAAATTATCATTAAAAATAGGTCGATAGGAGCTACTACATGAGAATTTACCCCTTCCTTTATATAAAGGAAAAACATTTGAGCTCTTACAACTTTGAGGCACCTTAAATTTTATAAAGATACAGGAAAACAAAATGAAAAGTGGAATTACTATACTATCAACCAGAGGCGGCTCTACCACTAGGCCGACTAGGCACCGCCTAGGGCCCCGCGCCTTTGGGGGCCCCGCGCTTGGGCGGTCAGCGAAAGAAAATATTAAGCTGACCACAGTACTTTAAGAAAAACATTAATCTATTGATAATTTTGGGAAGTTTTAAGTAAACATTTTTTTTACTTTTACAGCAAAAGGACAAAAAATTTCGCTGCGCATGAATAAATGTTTCTTTCCATAATAGTCTTTCAATTGTTAAAAAATTTAGCACTGCGCGTGAATAGACATTCCATTCCATAATAGTCTTTCAATTGTCAAAAAATTTGGCACTGCGCGTGAATAGACATTCCATTCCATAATAGTCTTTCAATTGTCAAAAAATTTGGTGCTGCGCGTGAGAAGACGTCTCAAGTGTTAATAATTTTGCGCTGCGCGTGAGATGTTTTATTTTATAATCGGTCATCAACAGGTAAAAAATTTTCGCGCTCCGCGCGAATAATAGCATATCCTGTGTAATGCAAACTCAGATGTCATCAAAACGCAAACCCAAATTGTGCAATTGGTCGGCTTTTTCATGCTTTAAATGCATATTCCTGGTATTATAAACAATTGCACATTATTACATCTCTTTCTTTGTGGGTCGAGAAATAATGTCGGCCCAAAAATAAGGCTTCGCAAATTACTAGAATTTTCGCCTAGGGCCCCGCGGGTACCCAGAGCCGCCTCTGCTATCAACACAAATTCGATATATATTCTTAGGAATATTCGTAAGCTCAGTATTACATTTTTTTACCGATTGCATTGCACATTTTACTTCATTTATAGTTAAATCTTGCTGCTTATAATCTGTGTGAGAATTATTGTAATTTGAGCAGTATTTTTCTATCTTACTGGTTAAGTTAACATTTCTTAAGTTACTATTCGACCTTTGAACCATAAATTGTTTTGCTAACTCATCACAGATACCTGTCTGCTCTTCTATTACTTTACCTTCCTTAGTTGCTAATTGTGACAGTTCCAGCTTAGGCTTAACTCTAAAGGACGTCAGTTCATTCACTGTGTCCAATATGTGTCACAATAGTTGTCCTGACATATATCTTGTGGTTTCGCCAACTGTGACATTCAAAGTTTATTTTTGGATAATGTAAAGTTAATAATATATAGGAAATATCTACATAGTAAATAATTATCTTCCGTTTTTCTTATTGTTATTATTGTCCATATTGTGTATGTACACGGTGTAACATGAAGATGTACGAATTTTTTATTAATTATGATATTTCTCAGGAACCGTTATACGAAGGACCAAGAGATCATTAGAAAGCCTAACTCAGGTAAAGTATAAGAAAAAACGCTGCTAAATTTTTGATAATTTTTTCCTATATAATTTAGTACGTGAGTTAGGCTTTCTATCGATGAATTACGATATTCATCTCAAGGTACTGCGTTTTACGGTTTCTGTAATATAGCATTAATAAAAATAGGTACATCTTCGTGTTACATCCTGTAAATACAATAAATTATTTATAAATTGTTTTCGCATGGACATTATAGTAAGTTATCGTTAAGTCTCAAATAATATTGTACGCATCTATTTAACTGACCTCACCAACCATTAAATTACAGAACTGTTTACTGCTTTCAGTCGACAAAAGAAAATACTTTCTTTAAAGCTTGGCTTTGTGTTTTCCACACTAAACGGAGACCAAGATGAAGAATAGAGTCGGGCCAAATTTACTTTTGGATGAATTACTTTTGGATATCATAGACGCGTATTTCTTTTTCTGTAACCTTTGCTGGACAAATGTGTTTGATTGGAACAGAAGCAAATTAATCTTGTCGTTTACGAAAAGTAGAGCAAGATTCTTTGTTTGGATACTTGTTACTGAATTTGCAGCAGTTGGAGTAACTTATGGAGTATTTCGACTACTCAAGGAATTATTTTCTCCAGGTCCTAATTTCAAAAGACATGAAGTTTTTATTTATATCCAATATGTGGTTATCACAGCGGTCTTCCTTTCTTATCAATTGGTCATCTTCTTCAAGGGAAACAACTTCTTTGTTCTATTAAGAAAAGGACGGTATCAAAGTTGGTCAAAGTGATACTATTGGATAGCCCTTCGAAAATTAGGGTTTGTTTGTATAGGTGTCCCTATACCTAAAATGCATCCCTGATTTTCTAGGATTGAAAAAAAAATAATCCCTATGTTCCCCATCCCCATAGTAAACTTTGCGCGTACCTCTTCTTAGGGAATTTGGCCGCGGATTTTACAACATCTAAGAGTTAGAGTAAGTAAATGGATACTTTAGGCAGTTTTTGAGAAAAAATTGGCTGCGTTTCATCTCATTTCGATTTTTAATTCTATTTTGAAGTATTGGCAAAAAACGCTATTTTTTAGCACAAAAAAGGGATATGCTGTCCCTTTCGGCATAAAAGATCTTCGTGTACAGTCATTGTCGTAAATATTATTTCACATTTTGAGGTAGATAAACAGCACAAAAATATTTTTGGCTGCACACTTCAAAAGTTGTTACTTTTAATAATAATGGCATAATGCGAACGCGCGCATTATGTCAAAGTATAATAATTAAAAGCATGTTATATCAAGATGCCAGCATGTTATATCAAGATGCCAGCATGTTATATCAAGATGCCAGCATGTTATATCAAGATGCCAGCATGTTATATCAAGATGCCAGCATGTTATATCAAGATGCCAGCATGTTATATCAAGACGCCAGCATGTTATATCAAGATGCCAGCATGTTATATCAAGATGCCAGCATGTTATATCAAGATGCCAGCATGTTATATCAAGATGCCAGCATGTTATATCAAGATGCCAGCATGTTATATCAAGATGCCAGCATGTTATATCAAGATGCCAGCATGTTATATCAAGATGCCAGCATGTTATATCAAGATGTTATATCAAGATGCCAGCATGTTATATCAAGATGCCAGCATGTTATATCAAGATGCCAGCATGTTATATCAAGATGCCAGCATGTTATATCAAGATGCCAGCATGTTATATCAAGATGCCAGCATGTTATATCAAGATGCCAGCATGTTATATCAAGATGTTATATCAAGATGCCAGCATGTTATATCAAGATGCCAGCATGTTATATCAAGATGCCAGCATGTTATATCAAGATGCCAGCATGTTATATCAAGATGCCAGCATGTTATATCAAGATGCCAGCATGTTATATCAAGATGTTATATCAAGATGCCAGCATGTTATATCAAGATGCCAGCATGTTATATCAAGATGCCAGCATGTTATATCAAGATGCCAGCATGTTATATCAAGATGCCAGCATGTTATATCAAGATGCCAGCATGTTATATCAAGATGCCAGCATGTTATATCAAGATGCCAGCATGTTATATCAAGATGCCAGCATGTTATATCAAGATGCCAGCATGTTATATCAAGATGCCAGCATGTTATATCAAGATGCCAGCATGTTATATCAAGATGCCAGCATGTTATATCAAGATGCCAGCATGTTATATCAAGATGCCAGCATGTTATATCAAGATGCCAGCATGTTATATCAAGATGCCAGCATGTTATATCAAGATGCCAGCATGTTATATCAAGATGCCAGCATGTTATATCAAGATGCCAGCATGTTATATCAAGATGCCAGCATGTTATATCAAGATGCCAGCATGTTATATCAAGATGCCAGCATGTTATATCAAGATGCCAGCATGTTATATCAAGATGCCAGCATGTTATATCAAGATGCCAGCATGTTATATCAAGATGCCAGCATGTTATATCAAGATGCCAGCATGTTATATCAAGATGCCAGCATGTTATATCAAGATGCCAGCATGTTATATCAAGATGCCAGCATGTTATATCAAGATGCCAGCATGTTATATCAAGATGCCAGCATGTTATATCAAGATGCCAGCATGTTATATCAAGATGCCAGCATGTTATATCAAGATGCCAGCATGTTATATCAAGATGCCAGCATGTTATATCAAGATGCCAGCATGTTATATCAAGATGCCAGCATGTTATATCAAGATGCCAGCATGTTATATCAAGATGTTATATCAAGATGCCAGCATGTTATATCAAGATGCCAGCATGTTATATCAAGATGCCAGCATGTTATATCAAGATGCCAGCATGTTATATCAAGATGCCAGCATGTTATATCAAGATGCCAGCATGTTATATCAAGATGCCAGAATGTTATATCAAGATGCCAGCATGTTATATCAAGATGCCAGCATGTTATATCAAGATGCCAGCATGTTATATCAAGATGCCAGCATGTTATATCAAGATGCCAGCATGTTATATCAAGATGCCAGCATGTTATATCAAGATGTTATATCAAGATGCCAGCATGTTATATCAAGATGCCAGCATGTTATATCAAGATGCCAGCATGTTATATCAAGATGCCAGCATGTTATATCAAGATGCCAGCATGTTATATCAAGATGCCAGCATGTTATATCAATATGCCAGCATGTTATATCAAGATGCCAGCATGTTATATCAAGATGCCAGCATGTTATATCAAGATGCCAGCATGTTATATCAAGATGCCAGCATGTTATATCAAGATGCCAGCATGTTATATCAAGATGCCAGCATGTTATATCAAGATGCCAGCATGTTATATCAAGATGCCAGCATGTTATATCAAGATGCCAGCATGTTATATCAAGATGCCAGCATGTTATATCAAGATGCCAGCATGTTATATCAAGATGCCAGCATGTTATATCAAGATGCCAGCATGTTATATCAAGATGCCAGCATGTTATATCAAGATGCCAGCATGTTATATCAAGATGCCAGCATGTTATATCAAGATGCCAGCATGTTATATCAAGATGCCAGCATGTTATATCAAGATGCCAGCATGTTATATCAAGATGCCAGCATGTTATATCAAGATGCCAGCATGTTATATCAAGATGCCAGCATGTTATATCAAGATGCCAGCATGTTATATCAAGATGCCAGCATGTTATATCAAGATGCCAGCATGTTATATCAAGATGCCAGCATGTTATATCAAGATGCCAGCATGTTATATCAAGATGCCAGCATGTTATATCAAGATGCCAGCATGTTATATCAAGATGTTATATCAAGATGCCAGCATGTTATATCAAGATGCCAGCATGTTATATCAAGATGCCAGCATGTTATATCAAGATGCCAGCATGTTATATCAAGATGCCAGCATGTTATATCAAGATGCCAGCATGTTATATCAAGATGCCAGCATGTTATATCAAGATGCCAGCATGTTATATCAAGATGCCAGCATGTTATATCAAGATGCCAGCATGTTATATCAAGATGCCAGCATGTTATATCAAGATGTTATATCAAGATGCCAGCATGTTATATCAAGATGCCAGCATGTTATATCAAGATGCCAGCATGTTATATCAAGATGCCAGCATGTTATATCAAGATGCCAGCATGTTATATCAAGATGCCAGCATGTTATATCAAGATGCCAGCATGTTATATCAAGATGCCAGCATGTTATATCAAGATGCCAGCATGTTATATCAAGATGCCAGCATGTTATATCAAGATGCCAGCATGTTATATCAAGATGCCAGCATGTTATATCAAGATGCCAGCATGTTATATCAAGATGCCAGCATGTTATATCAAGATGCCAGCATGTTATATCAAGATGCCAGCATGTTATATCAAGATGCCAGCATGTTATATCAAGATGCCAGCATGTTATATCAAGATGCCAGCATGTTATATCAAGATGCCAGCATGTTATATCAAGATGCCAGCATGTTATATCAAGATGCCAGCATGTTATATCAAGATGCCAGCATGTTATATCAAGATGCCAGCATGTTATATCAAGATGCCAGCATGTTATATCAAGATGCCAGCATGTTATATCAAGATGCCAGCATGTTATATCAAGATGCCAGCATGTTATATCAAGATGCCAGCATGTTATATCAAGATGCCAGCATGTTATATCAAGATGCCAGCATGTTATATCAAGATGCCAGCATGTTATATCAAGATGCCAGCATGTTATATCAAGATGCCAGCATGTTATATCAAGATGCCAGCATGTTATATCAAGATGCCAGCATGTTATATCAAGATGCCAGCATGTTATATCAAGATGCCAGCATGTTATATCAAGATGCCAGCATGTTATATCAAGATGCCAGCATGTTATATCAAGATGCCAGCATGTTATATCAAGATGCCAGCATGTTATATCAAGATGCCAGCATGTTATATCAAGATGCCAGCATGTTATATCAAGATGCCAGCATGTTATATCAAGATGCCAGCATGTAATAACAAGATGCCAGCATGTTATATCAAGATGCCAGCATGTTATATCAAGATGCCAGCATGTTATATCAAGATGCCAGCATGTTATATCAAGATGCCAGCATGTTATATCAAGATGCCAGCATGTTATATCAAGATGCCAGCATGTTATATCAAGATGTTATATCAAGATGCCAGCATGTTATATCAAGATGCCAGCATGTTATATCAAGATGCCAGCATGTTATATCAAGATGCCAGCATGTTATATCAAGATGCCAGCATGTTATATCAAGATGCCAGCATGTTATATCAGGATGCCAGCATGTTATATCAAGATGCCAGCATGTTATATCAAGATGCCAGCATGTTATATCAAGATGCCAGCATGTTATATCAAGATGCCAGCATGTTATATCAAGATGCCAGCATGTTATATCAAGATGGCAGCATGTTATATCAAGATGCCAGCATGTTATATCAAGATGCCAGCATGTTATATCAAGATGCCAGCATGTTATATCAAGATGCCAGCATGTTATATCAAGATGCCAGCATGTTATATCAGATGCAGCTGTTATATCAAGATGCCAGCATGTTATATCAAGATGCCAGCATGTTATATCAAGATGCCAGCATGTTATATCAAGATGCCAGCATGTTATATCAAGATGCCAGCATGTTATATCAAGATGCCAGCATGTTATATCAAGATGCCAGCATGTTATATCAAGATGCCAGCATGTTATATCAAGATGCCAGCATGTTATATCAAGATGCCAGCATGTTATATCAAGATGCCAGCATGTTATATCAAGATGCCAGCATGTTATATCAAGATGCCAGCATGTTATATCAAGATGCCAGCATGTTATATCAAGATGCCAGCATGTTATATCAAGATGCCAGCATGTTATATCAAGATGCCAGCATGTTATATCAAGATGCCAGCATGTTATATCAAGATGCCAGCATGTTATATCAAGATGCCAGCATGTTATATCAAGATGCCAGCATGTTATATCAAGATGCCAGCATGTTATATCAAGATGCCAGCATGTTATATCAAGATGCCAGCATGTTATATCAAGATGCCAGCATGTTATATCAAGATGCCAGCATGTTATATCAAGATGCCAGCATGTTATATCAAGATGCCAGCATGTTATATCAAGATGCCAGCATGTTATATCAAGATGCCAGCATGTTATATCAAGATGCCAGCATGTTATATCAAGATGCCAGCATGTTATATCAAGATGCCAGCATGTTATATCAAGATGCCAGCATGTTATATCAAGATGCCAGCATGTTATATCAAGATGCCAGCATGTTATATCAAGATGCCAGCATGTTATATCAAGATGCCAGCATGTTATATCAAGATGCCAGCATGTTATATCAAGATGCCAGCATGTTATATCAAGATGCCAGCATGTTATATCAAGATGCCAGCATGTTATATCAAGATGCCAGCATGTTATATCAAGATGCCAGCATGTTATATCAAGATGCCAGCATGTTATATCAAGATGCCAGCATGTTATATCAAGATGCCAGCATGTTATATCAAGATGCCAGCATGTTATATCAAGATGCCAGCATGTTATATCAAGATGCCAGCATGTTATATCAAGATGCCAGCATGTTATATCAAGATGCCAGCATGTTATATCAAGATGCCAGCATGTTATATCAAGATGCCAGCATGTTATATCAAGATGCCAGCATGTTATATCAAGATGCCAGCATGTTATATCAAGATGCCAGCATGTTATATCAAGATGCCAGCATGTTATATCAAGATGCCAGCATGTTATATCAAGATGCCAGCATGTTATATCAAGATGCCAGCATGTTATATCAAGATGCCAGCATGTTATATCAAGATGCCAGCATGTTATATCAAGATGCCAGCATGTTATATCAAGATGCCAGCATGTTATATCAAGATGCCAGCATGTTATATCAAGATGCCAGCATGTTATATCAAGATGTTATATCAAGATGCCAGCATGTTATATCAAGATGCCAGCATGTTATATCAAGATGCCAGCATGTTATATCAAGATGCCAGCATGTTATATCAAGATGCCAGCATGTTATATCAAGATGCCAGCATGTTATATCAAGATGCCAGCATGTTATATCAAGATGCCAGCATGTTATATCAAGATGCCAGCATGTTATATCAAGATGCCAGCATGTTATATCAAGATGCCAGCATGTTATATCAAGATGTTATATCAAGATGCCAGCATGTTATATCAAGATGCCAGCATGTTATATCAAGATGCCAGCATGTTATATCAAGATGCCAGCATGTTATATCAAGATGCCAGCATGTTATATCAAGATGCCAGCATGTTATATCAAGATGCCAGCATGTTATATCAAGATGCCAGCATGTTATATCAAGATGCCAGCATGTTATATCAAGATGCCAGCATGTTATATCAAGATGCCAGCATGTTATATCAAGATGCCAGCATGTTATATCAAGATGCCAGCATGTTATATCAAGATGCCAGCATGTTATATCAAGATGCCAGCATGTTATATCAAGATGCCAGCATGTTATATCAAGATGTTATATCAAGATGCCAGCATGTTATATCAAGATGCCAGCATGTTATATCAAGATGCCAGCATGTTATATCAAGATGCCAGCATGTTATATCAAGATGCCAGCATGTTATATCAAGATGCCAGCATGTTATATCAAGATGCCAGCATGTTATATCAAGATGCCAGCATGTTATATCAAGATGCCAGCATGTTATATCAAGATGCCAGCATGTTATATCAAGATGCCAGCATGTTATATCAAGATGCCAGCATGTTATATCAAGATGCCAGCATGTTATATCAAGATGCCAGCATGTTATATCAAGATGCCAGCATGTTATATCAAGATGCCAGCATGTTATATCAAGATGCCAGCATGTTATATCAAGATGCCAGCATGTTATATCAAGATGCCAGCATGTTATATCAAGATGCCAGCATGTTATATCAAGATGCCAGCATGTTATATCAAGATGCCAGCATGTTATATCAAGATGCCAGCATGTTATATCAAGATGCCAGCATGTTATATCAAGATGCCAGCATGTTATATCAAGATGCCAGCATGTTATATCAAGATGCCAGCATGTTATATCAAGATGCCAGCATGTTATATCAAGATGCCAGCATGTTATATCAAGATGCCAGCATGTTATATCAAGATGCCAGCATGTTATATCAAGATGCCAGCATGTTATATCAAGATGCCAGCATGTTATATCAAGATGCCAGCATGTTATATCAAGATGCCAGCATGTTATATCAAGATGCCAGCATGTTATATCAAGATGCCAGCATGTTATATCAAGATGCCAGCATGTTATATCAAGATGCCAGCATGTTATATCAAGATGCCAGCATGTTATATCAAGATGCCAGCATGTTATATCAAGATGCCAGCATGTTATATCAAGATGCCAGCATGTTATATCAAGATGCCAGCATGTTATATCAAGATGCCAGCATGTTATATCAAGATGCCAGCATGTTATATCAAGATGCCAGCATGTTATATCAAGATGCCAGCATGTTATATCAAGATGCCAGCATGTTATATCAAGATGCCAGCATGTTATATCAAGATGCCAGCATGTTATATCAAGATGCCAGCATGTTATATCAAGATGCCAGCATGTTATATCAAGATGCCAGCATGTTATATCAAGATGCCAGCATGTTATATCAAGATGCCAGCATGTTATATCAAGATGCCAGCATGTTATATCAAGATGCCAGCATGTTATATCAAGATGCCAGCATGTTATATCAAGATGCCAGCATGTTATATCAAGATGCCAGCATGTTATATCAAGATGTTATATCAAGATGCCAGCATGTTATATCAAGATGCCAGCATGTTATATCAAGATGCCAGCATGTTATATCAAGATGCCAGCATGTTATATCAAGATGCCAGCATGTTATATCAAGATGCCAGCATGTTATATCAAGATGCCAGCATGTTATATCAAGATGCCAGCATGTTATATCAAGATGCCAGCATGTTATATCAAGATGCCAGCATGTTATATCAAGATGCCAGCATGTTATATCAAGATGCCAGAATGTTATATCAAGATGCCAGCATGTTATATCAAGATGCCAGCATGTTATATCAAGATGCCAGCATGTTATATCAAGATGCCAGCATGTTATATCAAGATGCCAGCATGTTATATCAAGATGCCAGCATGTTATATCAAGATGCCAGCATGTTATATCAAGATGCCAGCATGTTATATCAAGATGCCAGCATGTTATATCAAGATGCCAGCATGTTATATCAAGATGCCAGCATGTTATATCAAGATGCCAGCATGTTATATCAAGATGCCAGCATGTTATATCAAGATGCCAGCATGTTATATCAAGATGCCAGCATGTTATATCAAGATGCCAGCATGTTATATCAAGATGCCAGCATGTTATATCAAGATGCCAGCATGTTATATCAAGATGCCAGCATGTTATATCAAGATGCCAGCATGTTATATCAAGATGCCAGCATGTTATATCAAGATGCCAGCATGTTATATCAAGATGCCAGCATGTTATATCAAGATGCCAGCATGTTATATCAAGATGCCAGCATGTTATATCAAGATGCCAGCATGTTATATCAAGATGCCAGCATGTTATATCAAGATGCCAGCATGTTATATCAAGATGCCAGCATGTTATATCAAGATGCCAGCATGTTATATCAAGATGCCAGCATGTTATATCAAGATGCCAGCATGTTATATCAAGATGCCAGCATGTTATATCAAGATGCCAGCATGTTATATCAAGATGCCAGCATGTTATATCAAGATGCCAGCATGTTATATCAAGATGCCAGCATGTTATATCAAGATGCCAGCATGTTATATCAAGATGCCAGCATGTTATATCAAGATGCCAGCATGTTATATCAAGATGCCAGCATGTTATATCAAGATGCCAGCATGTTATATCAAGATGCCAGCATGTTATATCAAGATGCCAGCATGTTATATCAAGATGCCAGCATGTTATATCAAGATGCCAGCATGTTATATCAAGATGCCAGCATGTTATATCAAGATGCCAGCATGTTATATCAAGATGCCAGCATGTTATATCAAGATGCCAGCATGTTATATCAAGATGCCAGCATGTTATATCAAGATGCCAGCATGTTATATCAAGATGCCAGCATGTTATATCAAGATGCCAGCATGTTATATCAAGATGCCAGCATGTTATATCAAGATGCCAGCATGTTATATCAAGATGCCAGCATGTTATATCAAGATGCCAGCATGTTATATCAAGATGCCAGCATGTTATATCAAGATGCCAGCATGTTATATCAAGATGCCAGCATGTTATATCAAGATGCCAGCATGTTATATCAAGATGCCAGCATGTTATATCAAGATGCCAGCATGTTATATCAAGATGCCAGCATGTTATATCAAGATGCCAGCATGTTATATCAAGATGCCAGCATGTTATATCAAGATGCCAGCATGTTATATCAAGATGCCAGCATGTTATATCAAGATGCCAGCATGTTATATCAAGATGCCAGCATGTTATATCAAGATGCCAGCATGTTATATCAAGATGCCAGCATGTTATATCAAGATGCCAGCATGTTATATCAAGATGCCAGCATGTTATATCAAGATGCCAGCATGTTATATCAAGATGCCAGCATGTTATATCAAGATGCCAGCATGTTATATCAAGATGCCAGCATGTTATATCAAGATGCCAGCATGTTATATCAAGATGCCAGCATGTTATATCAAGATGCCAGCATGTTATATCAAGATGCCAGCATGTTATATCAAGATGCCAGCATGTTATATCAAGATGCCAGCATGTTATATCAAGATGCCAGCATGTTATATCAAGATGCCAGCATGTTATATCAAGATGCCAGCATGTTATATCAAGATGCCAGCATGTTATATCAAGATGCCAGCATGTTATATCAAGATGCCAGCATGTTATATCAAGATGCCAGCATGTTATATCAAGATGCCAGCATGTTATATCAAGATGCCAGCATGTTATATCAAGATGCCAGCATGTTATATCAAGATGCCAGCATGTTATATCAAGATGCCAGCATGTTATATCAAGATGCCAGCATGTTATATCAAGATGCCAGCATGTTATATCAAGATGCCAGCATGTTATATCAAGATGCCAGCATGTTATATCAAGATGCCAGCATGTTATATCAAGATGCCAGCATGTTATATCAAGATGCCAGCATGTTATATCAAGATGCCAGCATGTTATATCAAGATGCCAGCATGTTATATCAAGATGCCAGCATGTTATATCAAGATGCCAGCATGTTATATCAAGATGCCAGCATGTTATATCAAGATGCCAGCATGTTATATCAAGATGCCAGCATGTTATATCAAGATGCCAGCATGTTATATCAAGATGCCAGCATGTTATATCAAGATGCCAGCATGTTATATCAAGATGCCAGCATGTTATATCAAGATGCCAGCATGTTATATCAAGATGCCAGCATGTTATATCAAGATGCCAGCATGTTATATCAAGATGCCAGCATGTTATATCAAGATGCCAGCATGTTATATCAAGATGCCAGCATGTTATATCAAGATGCCAGCATGTTATATCAAGATGCCAGCATGTTATATCAAGATGCCAGCATGTTATATCAAGATGCCAGCATGTTATATCAAGATGCCAGCATGTTATATCAAGATGCCAGCATGTTATATCAAGATGCCAGCATGTTATATCAAGATGCCAGCATGTTATATCAAGATGCCAGCATGTTATATCAAGATGCCAGCATGTTATATCAAGATGCCAGCATGTTATATCAAGATGCCAGCATGTTATATCAAGATGCCAGCATGTTATATCAAGATGCCAGCATGTTATATCAAGATGCCAGCATGTTATATCAAGATGCCAGCATGTTATATCAAGATGCCAGCATGTTATATCAAGATGCCAGCATGTTATATCAAGATGCCAGCATGTTATATCAAGATGCCAGCATGTTATATCAAGATGCCAGCATGTTATATCAAGATGCCAGCATGTTATATCAAGATGCCAGCATGTTATATCAAGATGCCAGCATGTTATATCAAGATGCCAGCATGTTATATCAAGATGCCAGCATGTTATATCAAGATGCCAGCATGTTATATCAAGATGCCAGCATGTTATATCAAGATGCCAGCATGTTATATCAAGATGCCAGCATGTTATATCAAGATGCCAGCATGTTATATCAAGATGCCAGCATGTTATATCAAGATGCCAGCATGTTATATCAAGATGCCAGCATGTTATATCAAGATGCCAGCATGTTATATCAAGATGCCAGCATGTTATATCAAGATGCCAGCATGTTATATCAAGATGCCAGCATGTTATATCAAGATGCCAGCATGTTATATCAAGATGCCAGCATGTTATATCAAGATGCCAGCATGTTATATCAAGATGCCAGCATGTTATATCAAGATGCCAGCATGTTATATCAAGATGCCAGCATGTTATATCAAGATGCCAGCATGTTATATCAAGATGCCAGCATGTTATATCAAGATGCCAGCATGTTATATCAAGATGCCAGCATGTTATATCAAGATGCCAGCATGTTATATCAAGATGCCAGCATGTTATATCAAGATGCCAGCATGTTATATCAAGATGCCAGCATGTTATATCAAGATGCCAGCATGTTATATCAAGATGCCAGCATGTTATATCAAGATGCCAGCATGTTATATCAAGATGCCAGCATGTTATATCAAGATGCCAGCATGTTATATCAAGATGCCAGCATGTTATATCAAGATGCCAGCATGTTATATCAAGATGCCAGCATGTTATATCAAGATGCCAGCATGTTATATCAAGATGCCAGCATGTTATATCAAGATGCCAGCATGTTATATCAAGATGCCAGCATGTTATATCAAGATGCCAGCATGTTATATCAAGATGCCAGCATGTTATATCAAGATGCCAGCATGTTATATCAAGATGCCAGCATGTTATATCAAGATGCCAGCATGTTATATCAAGATGCCAGCATGTTATATCAAGATGCCAGCATGTTATATCAAGATGCCAGCATGTTATATCAAGATGCCAGCATGTTATATCAAGATGCCAGCATGTTATATCAAGATGCCAGCATGTTATATCAAGATGCCAGCATGTTATATCAAGATGCCAGCATGTTATATCAAGATGCCAGCATGTTATATCAAGATGCCAGCATGTTATATCAAGATGCCAGCATGTTATATCAAGATGCCAGCATGTTATATCAAGATGCCAGCATGTTATATCAAGATGCCAGCATGTTATATCAAGATGCCAGCATGTTATATCAAGATGCCAGCATGTTATATCAAGATGCCAGCATGTTATATCAAGATGCCAGCATGTTATATCAAGATGCCAGCATGTTATATCAAGATGCCAGCATGTTATATCAAGATGCCAGCATGTTATATCAAGATGCCAGCATGTTATATCAAGATGCCAGCATGTTATATCAAGATGCCAGCATGTTATATCAAGATGCCAGCATGTTATATCAAGATGCCAGCATGTTATATCAAGATGCCAGCATGTTATATCAAGATGCCAGCATGTTATATCAAGATGCCAGCATGTTATATCAAGATGCCAGCATGTTATATCAAGATGCCAGCATGTTATATCAAGATGCCAGCATGTTATATCAAGATGCCAGCATGTTATATCAAGATGCCAGCATGTTATATCAAGATGCCAGCATGTTATATCAAGATGCCAGCATGTTATATCAAGATGCCAGCATGTTATATCAAGATGCCAGCATGTTATATCAAGATGCCAGCATGTTATATCAAGATGCCAGCATGTTATATCAAGATGCCAGCATGTTATATCAAGATGCCAGCATGTTATATCAAGATGCCAGCATGTTATATCAAGATGCCAGCATGTTATATCAAGATGCCAGCATGTTATATCAAGATGCCAGCATGTTATATCAAGATGCCAGCATGTTATATCAAGATGCCAGCATGTTATATCAAGATGCCAGCATGTTATATCAAGATGCCAGCATGTTATATCAAGATGCCAGCATGTTATATCAAGATGCCAGCATGTTATATCAAGATGCCAGCATGTTATATCAAGATGCCAGCATGTTATATCAAGATGCCAGCATGTTATATCAAGATGCCAGCATGTTATATCAAGATGCCAGCATGTTATATCAAGATGCCAGCATGTTATATCAAGATGCCAGCATGTTATATCAAGATGCCAGCATGTTATATCAAGATGCCAGCATGTTATATCAAGATGCCAGCATGTTATATCAAGATGCCAGCATGTTATATCAAGATGCCAGCATGTTATATCAAGATGCCAGCATGTTATATCAAGATGCCAGCATGTTATATCAAGATGCCAGCATGTTATATCAAGATGCCAGCATGTTATATCAAGATGCCAGCATGTTATATCAAGATGCCAGCATGTTATATCAAGATGCCAGCATGTTATATCAAGATGCCAGCATGTTATATCAAGATGCCAGCATGTTATATCAAGATGCCAGCATGTTATATCAAGATGCCAGCATGTTATATCAAGATGCCAGCATGTTATATCAAGATGCCAGCATGTTATATCAAGATGCCAGCATGTTATATCAAGATGCCAGCATGTTATATCAAGATGCCAGCATGTTATATCAAGATGCCAGCATGTTATATCAAGATGCCAGCATGTTATATCAAGATGCCAGCATGTTATATCAAGATGCCAGCATGTTATATCAAGATGCCAGCATGTTATATCAAGATGCCAGCATGTTATATCAAGATGCCAGCATGTTATATCAAGATGCCAGCATGTTATATCAAGATGCCAGCATGTTATATCAAGATGCCAGCATGTTATATCAAGATGCCAGCATGTTATATCAAGATGCCAGCATGTTATATCAAGATGCCAGCATGTTATATCAAGATGCCAGCATGTTATATCAAGATGCCAGCATGTTATATCAAGATGCCAGCATGTTATATCAAGATGCCAGCATGTTATATCAAGATGCCAGCATGTTATATCAAGATGCCAGCATGTTATATCAAGATGCCAGCATGTTATATCAAGATGCCAGCATGTTATATCAAGATGCCAGCATGTTATATCAAGATGCCAGCATGTTATATCAAGATGCCAGCATGTTATATCAAGATGCCAGCATGTTATATCAAGATGCCAGCATGTTATATCAAGATGCCAGCATGTTATATCAAGATGCCAGCATGTTATATCAAGATGCCAGCATGTTATATCAAGATGCCAGCATGTTATATCAAGATGCCAGCATGTTATATCAAGATGCCAGCATGTTATATCAAGATGCCAGCATGTTATATCAAGATGCCAGCATGTTATATCAAGATGCCAGCATGTTATATCAAGATGCCAGCATGTTATATCAAGATGCCAGCATGTTATATCAAGATGCCAGCATGTTATATCAAGATGCCAGCATGTTATAAGAT
>JABJWA020000307.1:0-19789 GCA_020352615.2 Yoshiicerus persimilis | reverse complement strand
AAAGAACATGCAGCATTATGAATTATTATTATTATTAACAATTATTGATGGTTTCCCCAAATGAGAGGCAATTTCACCACCAATGTTTTATTTATCACTTAAAAGTTCACTCAGTACAATTGTTACACCGTAATTTCGCTTTTTACATTTGTCTATGTTTAAGAGAGCACAACATTATTCAACATAGCAAATTATTAATGGTTTATATCCTGTACAACAGAGAGGATACATGAATAGTCACAAACATTTTCATCTATAGGTAAATTACAACTATCTTCTTGCTTCAAAAGAAGAAATGTTTTTAATGTTATACAAAATTTGTTATATTTTACACTAGCCTTTAAATCATCAGGAATTGCACACCACTCTTTACAAGATTGAGAATTAAAAGATCGTTTCATGTACATATTTAGATTATTAGGTATTGATACATAATTGGTAGTAGTATTTCTAGTTTTTCTGACTGAATAATTACTTACATCTAGATAATTAATAAAATAATCAGGACAAGTTTTACTTAATATTAAATAGACTACTTTAAGTAATTCATATTTATAGAGGTATGTAGGTAGAAACCACTTTAAGGACAAAGTTAACTCAAGTCTCACACTATCGTATTTCTGCAGCCCAAGAACAAATCTACCTGCTCGACGGACTACATTTTCTACCATTTTTAACGCAGTTTGCGCTGCAGTACCCCATATTACACTCATATATCTTATAACTGGAAAAATATAAGCATTAATTACTATCTTACGGTTATACTGACTTAGCATATTTTGTAAAGGATACAATGACCGTATAGTATTGTTACACTTCTTTATAAAGGCTTTTATATGGTCAACCCATGTTAAATGCTTATCTATTATTAGTCCTAGTATCTTAATTTTGATCAATATCAACTTTTAATGAATTAGCAACGCAGACTCCTTAATAAAGTCCATTCGTAGGAAAAATTATGGGGATACAAGAGAACGTCATCCGTGCAAAGTTATTCATGTGTACCGCCAATTAGAACTGTTTTGAATTTTTCTTATTTTTATCACTTCCAAAGCATTGCATGTGTGTGAAGTTAGACAAAATTTTTGTACAAAATTTTTGTACAAAAAAATTTTGCCCGCCCGAGGGGACTTTTTTTGGAATATGGTTCTAATGCCCATACTAAAAACATAAAGTTGAAATTCGCCTCCCTGTGGCCAATAACTCTCGAAATTTTGAAAAATGTCGATTTTCCAATAACATAACTTTCATAATAGCAAAAGAAAGAAAAATTTCAAACCGCAATCAAGGAAATATGAGAAAACAGAGTTGTAGAGTGACCTCTAGTCTACAAATATCATCAATAAAAAAAGTGGTCATATTTTTCATTTTTGAGAAAAGTTGATTTGAAAATCTTAAAATTTTTTTGTATGAGATTGCAAGTGTCATAAAAAGTTTTCCCTCCGGATTCGGAGAAATGTGAGATAGCAGAGTTGTAGAGTGACCTCTAGTCTACAAATATCATCAATAAAAAAGTGGTCATATTTTTCATTTTTGAGAAAAGTTGATTTGAAAATCTTAAAATTTTTTTGTATGAGATTGCAAGTGTCATAAAAAGTTTTCCCTCCGGATTCGGAGAAATGTGAGATAGCAGAGTTGTAGAGTGACCTCTAGTCTACAAATATCATCAATAAAAAAAGTGGTCATATTTTTCATTTTTGAGAAAAGTTGATTTGAAAATCTTAAAATTTTTTTGTATGAGATTGCAAGTGTCATAAAAAGTTTTCCCTCCGGATTCGGAGAAATGTGAGATAGCAGAGTTGTAGAGTGACCTCTAGTCTACAAATATCATCAATAAAAAAAGTGGTCATATTTTTCATTTTTGAGAAAAGTTGATTTGAAAATCTTAAAATTTTTTTGTATGAGATTGCAAGTGTCATAAAAAGTTTTCCCTCCGGATTCGGAGAAATGTGAGATAGCAGAGTTGTAGAGTGACCTCTAGTCTACAAATATCATCAATAAAAAAAGTGGTCATATTTTTCATTTTTGAGAAAAGTTGATTTGAAAATCTTAAAATTTTTTTGTATGAGATTGCAAGTGTCATAAAAAGTTTTCCCTCCGGATTCGGAGAAATGTGAGATAGCAGAGTTGTAGAGTGACCTCTAGTCTACAAATATCATCAATAAAAAAAGTGGTCATATTTTTCATTTTTGAGAAAAGTTGATTTGAAAATCTTAAAATTTTTTGTATGAGATTGCAAGTGTCATAAAAAGTTTTCCCTCCGGATTCGGAGAAATGTGAGATAGCAGAGTTGTAGAGTGACCTCTAGTCTACAAATATCATCAATAAAAAAAGTGGTCATATTTTTCATTTTTGAGAAAAGTTGATTTGAAAATCTTAAAATTTTTTTGTATGAGATTGCAAGTGTCATAAAAAGTTTTCCCTCCGGATTCGGAGAAATGTGAGATAGCAGAGTTGTAGAGTGAACTCTAGTCAACAAATATCATCAATAAAAAAAGTGGTCATATTTTTCATTTTTGAGAAAAGTTGATTTGAAAATCTTAAAATTTTTTTGTATGAGATTGCAAGTGTCATAAAAAGTTTTCCCTCCGGATTCGGAGAAATGTGAGATAGCAGAGTTGTAGAGTGACCTCTAGTCTACAAATATCATCAATTAAAAAAGTGGTCATATTTTTCATATTTGAGAAAAGTTGATTTGAAAATCTTAAAAACTTTTTGTATGAGATTGCAAGTGTCATAAAAAGTTTTCCCTCCGGATTCGGAGAAATGTGAGATAGCAGAGTTGTAGAGTGACCTCTAGTCTACAAATATCATCAATAAAAAAAGTGGTCATATTTTTCATTTTTGAGAAAAGTTGATTTGAAAATCTTAAAATTTTTTTGTATGAGATTGCAAGTGTCATAAAAAGTTTTCCCTCCGGATTCGGAGAAATGTGAGATAGCAGAGTTGTAGAGTGACCTCTAGTCTACAAATATCATCAATAAAAAAAGTGGTCATATTTTTCATTTTTGAGAAAAGTTGATTTGAAAATCTTAAAATTTTTTTGTATGAGATTGCAAGTGTCATAAAAAGTTTTCCCTCCGGATTCGGAGAAATGTGAGATAGCAGAGTTGTAGAGTGACCTCTAGTCTACAAATATCATCAATAAAAAAAGTGGTCATATTTTTCATTTTTGAGAAAAGTTGATTTGAAAATCTTAAAATTTTTTTGTATGAGATTGCAAGTGTCATAAAAAGTTTCCCTCCGGATTCGGAGAAATGTGAGATAGCAGAGTTGTAGAGTGACCTCTAGTCTACAAATATCATCAATAAAAAAAGTGGTCATATTTTTCATTTTTGAGAAAAGTTGATTTGAAAATCTTAAAATTTTTTTGTATGAGATTGCAAGTGTCATAAAAAGTTTTCCCTCCGGATTCGGAGAAATGTGAGATAGCAGAGTTGTAGAGTGACCTCTAGTCTACAAATATCATCAATAAAAAAAGTGGTCATATTTTTCATTTTTGAGAAAAGTTGATTTGAAAATCTTAAATTTTTTTGTATGAGATTGCAAGTGTCATAAAAAGTTTTCCCTCCGGATTCGGAGAAATGTGAGATAGCAGAGTTGTAGAGTGACCTCTAGTCTACAAATATCATCAATAAAAAAAGTGGTCATATTTTTCATTTTTGAGAAAAGTTGATTTGAAAATCTTAAAATTTTTTTGTATGAGATTGCAAGTGTCATAAAAAGTTTTCCCTCCGGATTCGGAGAAATGTGAGATAGCAGAGTTGTAGAGTGACCTCTAGTCTACAAATATCATCAATAAAAAAAGTGGTCATATTTTTCATTTTTGAAAAAAGTTGATTTGAAAATCTTAAAATTTTTTGTATGAGATTGCAAGTGTCATAAAAAGTTTTCCCTCCGGATTCGGAGAAATGTGAGATAGCAGAGTTGTAGAGTGACCTCTAGTCTACAAATATCATCAATAAAAAAAGTGGTCATATTTTTCATTTTTGAGAAAAGTTGATTTGAAAATCTTAAAATTTTTTTGTATGAGATTGCAAGTGTCATAAAAAGTTTTCCCTCCGGATTCGGAGAAATGTGAGATAGCAGAGTTGTAGAGTGACCTCTAGTCTACAAATATCATCAATAAAAAAAGTGGTCATATTTTTCATTTTTGAGAAAAGTTGATTTGAAAATCTTAAAATTTTTTGTATGAGATTGCAAGTGTCATAAAAAGTTTTCCCTCCGGATTCGGAGAAATGTGAGATAGCAGAGTTGTAGAGTGACCTCTAGTCTACAAATATCATCAATAAAAAAAGTGGTCATATTTTTCATTTTGAGAAAAGTTGATTTGAAAATCTTAAAATTTTTTTGTATGAGATTGCAAGTGTCATAAAAAGTTTTCCCTCCGGATTCGGAGAAATGTGAGATAGCAGAGTTGTAGAGTGACCTCTAGTCTACAAATATCATCAATAAAAAAGTGGTCATATTTTTCATTTTAGAGAAAAGTTGATTTGAAAATCTTAAAATTTTTTTGTATGAGATTGCAAGTGTCATAAAAAGTTTTCCCTCCGGATTCGGAGAAATGTGAGATAGCAGAGTTGTAGAGTGACCTCTAGTCTACAAATATCATCAATAAAAAAAGTGGTCATATTTTTCATTTTTGAGAAAAGTTGATTTGAAAATCTTAAAATTTTTTTGTATGAGATTGCAAGTGTCATAAAAAGTTTTCCCTCCGGATTCGGAGAAATGTGAGATAGCAGAGTTGTAGAGTGACCTCTAGTCTACAAATATCATCAATAAAAAAAGTGGTCATATTTTTCATTTTTGAGAAAAGTTGATTTGAAAATCTTAAAATTTTTTGTATGAGATTGCAAGTGTCATAAAAAGTTTTCCCTCCGGATTCGGAGAAATGTGAGATAGCAGAGTTGTAGAGTGACCTCTAGTCTACAAATATCATCAATAAAAAAAGTGGTCATATTTTTCATTTTTGAGAAAAGTTGATTTGAAAATCTTAAAATTTTTTTGTATGAGATTGCAAGTGTCATAAAAAGTTTTCCCTCCGGATTCGGAGAAATGTGAGATAGCAGAGTTGTAGAGTGACCTCTAGTCTACAAATATCATCAATAAAAAAAGTGGTCATATTTTTCATTTTTGAGAAAAGTTGATTTGAAAATCTTAAAATTTTTTTGTATGAGATTGCAAGTGTCATAAAAAGTTTTCCCTCCGGATTCGGAGAAATGTGAGATAGCAGAGTTGTAGAGTGACCTCTAGTCTACAAATATCATCAATAAAAAAAGTGGTCATATTTTTCATTTTTGAGAAAAGTTGATTTGAAAATCTTAAAATTTTTTTGTATGAGATTGCAAGTGTCATAAAAAGTTTTCCCTCCGGATTCGGAGAAATGTGAGATAGCAGAGTTGTAGAGTGACCTCTAGTCTACAAATATCATCAATAAAAAAAGTGGTCATATTTTTCATTTTTGAGAAAAGTTGATTTGAAAATCTTAAAATTTTTTTGTATGAGATTGCAAGTGTCATAAAAAGTTTTCCCTCCGGATTCGGAGAAATGTGAGATAGCAGAGTTGTAGAGTGACCTCTAGTCTACAAATATCATCAATAAAAAAAGTGGTCATATTTTTCATTTTTGAGAAAAGTTGATTTGAAAATCTTAAAATTTTTTTGTATGAGATTGCAAGTGTCATAAAAAGTTTTCCCTCCGGATTCGGAGAAATGTGAGATAGCAGAGTTGTAGAGTGACCTCTAGTCTACAAATATCATCAATAAAAAAAGTGGTCATATTTTTCATTTTTGAGAAAAGTTGATTTGAAAATCTTAAAATTTTTTTGTATGAGATTGCAAGTGTCATAAAAAGTTTTCCCTCCGGATTCGGAGAAATGTGAGATAGCAGAGTTGTAGAGTGACCTCTAGTCTACAAATATCATCAATAAAAAAAGTGGTCATATTTTTCATTTTTGAGAAAAGTTGATTTGAAAATCTTAAAATTTTTTGTATGAGATTGCAAGTGTCATAAAAAGTTTTCCCTCCGGATTCGGAGAAATGTGAGATAGCAGAGTTGTAGAGTGACCTCTAGTCTACAAATATCATCAATAAAAAAAGTGGTCATATTTTTCATTTTTGAGAAAAGTTGATTTGAAAATCTTAAAATTTTTTTGTATGAGATTGCAAGTGTCATAAAAAGTTTTCCCTCCGGATTCGGAGAAATGTGAGATAGCAGAGTTGTAGAGTGACCTCTAGTCTACAAATATCATCAATAAAAAAAGTGGTCATATTTTTCATTTTTGAGAAAAGTTGATTTGAAAATCTTAAAATTTTTTTGTATGAGATTGCAAGTGTCATAAAAAGTTTTCCCTCCGGATTCGGAGAAATGTGAGATAGCAGAGTTGTAGAGTGACCTCTAGTCTACAAATATCATCAATAAAAAAAGTGGTCATATTTTCATTTTTGAGAAAAGTTGATTTGAAAATCTTAAAATTTTTTGTATGAGATTGCAAGTGTCATAAAAAGTTTTCCCTCCGGATTCGGAGAAATGTGAGATAGCAGAGTTGTAGAGTGACCTCTAGTCTACAAATATCATCAATAAAAAAAGTGGTCATATTTTTCATTTTTGAGAAAAGTTGATTTGAAAATCTTAAAATTTTTTGTATGAGATTGCAAGTGTCATAAAAGTTTTCCCTCCGGATTCGGAGAAATGTGAGATAGCAGAGTTGTAGAGTGACCTCTAGTCTACAAATATCATCAATAAAAAAAGTGGTCATATTTTTCATTTTTGAGAAAAGTTGATTTGAAAATCTTAAAATTTTTTTGTATGAGATTGCAAGTGTCATAAAAAGTTTTCCCTCCGGATTCGGAGAAATGTGAGATAGCAGAGTTGTAGAGTGACCTCTAGTCTACAAATATCATCAATAAAAAAAGTGGTCATATTTTTCATTTTTGAGAAAAGTTGATTTGAAAATCTTAAAATTTTTTTGTATGAGATTGCAAGTGTCATAAAAAGTTTTCCCTCCGGATTCGGAGAAATGTGAGATAGCAGAGTTGTAGAGTGACCTCTAGTCTACAAATATCATCAATAAAAAAAGTGGTCATATTTTTCATTTTTGAGAAAAGTTGATTTGAAAATCTTAAAATTTTTTTGTATGAGATTGCAAGTGTCATAAAAAGTTTTCCCTCCGGATTCGGAGAAATGTGAGATAGCAGAGTTGTAGAGTGACCTCTAGTCTACAAATATCATCAATAAAAAAAGTGGTCATATTTGACCATTTTGAGAAATGTTGATTTGAAAATCTTAAAATTTTTTTGTATGAGATTGCAAGTGTCATAAAAAGTTTTCCCTCCGGATTCGGAGAAATGTGAGATAGCAGAGTTGTAGAGTGACCTCTAGTCTACAAATATCATCAATAAAAAAAGTGGTCATATTTTTCATTTTGAGAAAAGTTGATTTGAAAATCTTAAAATTTTTTTGTATGAGATTGCAAGTGTCATAAAAAGTTTTCCCTCCGGATTCGGAGAAATGTGAGATAGCAGAGTTGTAGAGTGACCTCTAGTCTACAAATATCATCAATAAAAAAAGTGGTCATATTTTTCATTTTTGAGAAAAGTTGATTTGAAAATCTTAAAATTTTTTTGTATGAGATTGTAACTCTCTTAAATATTGTCCCTCCGGATTCGGAGAAATGTGAGATAGCAGAGTTGTAGAGTGACCTCTAGTCTACAAATATCATCAATAAAAAAAGTGGTCATATTTTTCATTTTTGAGAAAAGTTGATTTGAAAATCTTAAAATTTTTTTGTATGAGATTGCAAGTGTCATAAAAGTTTTCCCTCCGGATTCGGAGAAATGTGAGATAGCAGAGTTGTAGAGTGACCTCTAGTCTACAAATATCATCAATAAAAAAAGTGGTCATATTTTTCATTTTTGAGAAAAGTTGATTTGAAAATCTTAAAATTTTTTTGTATGAGATTGCAAGTGTCATAAAAAGTTTTCCCTCCGGATTCGGAGAAATGTGAGATAGCAGAGTTGTAGAGTGACCTCTAGTCTACAAATATCATCAATAAAAAAAGTGGTCATATTTTTCATTTTTGAGAAAAGTTGATTTGAAAATCTTAAAATTTTTTTGTATGAGATTGCAAGTGTCATAAAAAGTTTTCCCTCCGGATTCGGAGAAATGTGAGATAGCAGAGTTGTAGAGTGACCTCTAGTCTACAAATATCATCAATAAAAAAAGTGGTCATATTTTTCATTTTTGAGAAAAGTTGATTTGAAAATCTTAAAATTTTTTGTATGAGATTGCAAGTGTCATAAAAAGTTTTCCCTCCGGATTCGGAGAAATGTGAGATAGCAGAGTTGTAGAGTGACCTCTAGTCTACAAATATCATCAATAAAAAAAGTGGTCATATTTTTCATTTTTGAGAAAAGTTGATTTGAAAATCTTAAAATTTTTTTGTATGAGATTGCAAGTGTCATAAAAAGTTTTCCCTCCGGATTCGGAGAAATGTGAGATAGCAGAGTTGTAGAGTGACCTCTAGTCTACAAATATCATCAATAAAAAAAGTGGTCATAATTTTCATTTTTGAGAAAAGTTGATTTGAAAATCTTAAAATTTTTTTGTATGAGATTGCAAGTGTCATAAAAAGTTTTCCCTCCGGATTCGGAGAAATGTGAGATAGCAGAGTTGTAGAGTGACCTCTAGTCTACAAATATCATCAATAAAAAAAGTGGTCATATTTTTCATTTTGAGAAAAGTTGATTTGAAAATCTTAAAATTTTTTTGTATGAGATTGCAAGTGTCATAAAAAGTTTTCCCTCCGGATTCGGAGAAATGTGAGATAGCAGAGTTGTAGAGTGACCTCTAGTCTACAAATATCATCAATAAAAAAAGTGGTCATATTTTTCATTTTTGAGAAAAGTTGATTTGAAAATCTTAAAATTTTTTTGTATGAGATTGTAAGTGTCATAAAAGTTTTCCCTCCGGATTCGGAGAAATGTGAGATAGCAGAGTTGTAGAGTGACCTCTAGTCTACAAATATCATCAATAAAAAAAGTGGTCATATTTTTCATTTTTGAGAAAAGTTGATTTGAAAATCTTAAAATTTTTTTGTATGAGATTGCAAGTGTCATAAAAAGTTTTCCCTCCGGATTCGGAGAAATGTGAGATAGCAGAGTTGTAGAGTGACCTCTAGTCTACAAATATCATCAATAAAAAAAGTGGTCATATTTTTCATTTTTGAGAAAAGTTGATTTGAAAATCTTAAAATTTTTTTGTATGAGATTGCAAGTGTCATAAAAAGTTTTCCCTCCGGATTCGGAGAAATGTGAGATAGCAGAGTTGTAGAGTGACCTCTAGTCTACAAATATCATCAATAAAAAAAGTGGTCATATTTTTCATTTTTGAGAAAAGTTGATTTGAAAATCTTAAAATTTTTTGTATGAGATTGCAAGTGTCATAAAAAGTTTTCCCTCCGGATTCGGAGAAATGTGAGATAGCAGAGTTGTAGAGTGACCTCTAGTCTACAAATATCATCAATAAAAAAAGTGGTCATATTTTTCATTTTTGAGAAAAGTTGATTTGAAAATCTTAAAATTTTTTTGTATGAGATTGCAAGTGTCATAAAAAGTTTTCCCTCCGGATTCGGAGAAATGTGAGATAGCAGAGTTGTAGAGTGACCTCTAGTCTACAAATATCATCAATAAAAAAAGTGGTCATATTTTTCATTTTTGAGAAAAGTTGATTTGAAAATCTTAAAATTTTTTTGTATGAGATTGCAAGTGTCATAAAAAGTTTTCCCTCCGGATTCGGAGAAATGTGAGATAGCAGAGTTGTAGAGTGACCTCTAGTCTACAAATATCATCAATAAAAAAGTGGTCATATTTTTCATTTTAAAAAAAGTTGATTTGAAAATCTTAAAATTTTTTTGTATGAGATTGCAAGTGTCATAAAAAGTTTTCCCTCCGGATTCGGAGAAATGTGAGATAGCAGAGTTGTAGAGTGACCTCTAGTCTACAAATATCATCAATAAAAAAAGTGGTCATATTTTTCATTTTTGAGAAAAGTTGATTTGAAAATCTTAAAATTTTTTTGTATGAGATTGCAAGTGTCATAAAAAGTTTTCCCTCCGGATTCGGAGAAATGTGAGATAGCAGAGTTGTAGAGTGACCTCTAGTCTACAAATATCATCAATAAAAAAAGTGGTCATATTTTTCATTTTTGAGAAAAGTTGATTTGAAAATCTTAAAATTTTTTGTATGAGATTGCAAGTGTCATAAAAAGTTTTCCCTCCGGATTCGGAGAAATGTGAGATAGCAGAGTTGTAGAGTGACCTCTAGTCTACAAATATCATCAATAAAAAAAGTGGTCATATTTTTCATTTTTGAGAAAAGTTGATTTGAAAATCTTAAAATTTTTTTGTATGAGATTGCAAGTGTCATAAAAAGTTTTCCCTCCGGATTCGGAGAAATGTGAGATAGCAGAGTTGTAGAGTGACCTCTAGTCTACAAATATCATCAATAAAAAAAGTGGTCATATTTTTCATTTTTGAGAAAAGTTGATTTGAAAATCTTAAAATTTTTTTGTATGAGATTGCAAGTGTCATAAAAAGTTTTCCCTCCGGATTCGGAGAAATGTGAGATAGCAGAGTTGTAGAGTGACCTCTAGTCTACAAATATCATCAATAAAAAAGTGGTCATATTTTTCATTTTTGAGAAAAGTTGATTTGAAAATCTTAAAATTTTTTTGTATGAGATTGCAAGTGTCATAAAAAGTTTTCCCTCCGGATTCGGAGAAATGTGAGATAGCAGAGTTGTAGAGTGACCTCTAGTCTACAAATATCATCAATAAAAAAAGTGGTCATATTTTTCATTTTTGAGAAAAGTTGATTTGAAAATCTTAAAATTTTTTGTATGAGATTGCAAGTGTCATAAAAAGTTTTCCCTCCGGATTCGGAGAAATGTGAGATAGCAGAGTTGTAGAGTGACCTCTAGTCTACAAATATCATCAATAAAAAAAGTGGTCATATTTTTCATTTTTGAGAAAAGTTGATTTGAAAATCTTAAAATTTTTTTGTATGAGATTGCAAGTGTCATAAAAAGTTTTCCCTCCGGATTCGGAGAAATGTGAGATAGCAGAGTTGTAGAGTGACCTCTAGTCTACAAATATCATCAATAAAAAAAGTGGTCATATTTTTCATTTTTGAGAAAAGTTGATTTGAAAATCTTAAAATTTTTTTGTATGAGATTGCAAGTGTCATAAAAAGTTTTCCCTCCGGATTCGGAGAAATGTGAGATAGCAGAGTTGTAGAGTGACCTCTAGTCTACAAATATCATCAATAAAAAAAGTGGTCATATTTTTCTATTTTGAGAAAAGTTGATTTGAAAATCTTAAAATTTTTTTGTATGAGATTGCAAGTGTCATAAAAAGTTTTCCCTCCGGATTCGGAGAAATGTGAGATAGCAGAGTTGTAGAGTGACCTCTAGTCTACAAATATCATCAATAAAAAAAGTGGTCATATTTTTCATTTTTGAGAAAAGTTGATTTGAAAATCTTAAAATTTTTTTGTATGAGATTGCAAGTGTCATAAAAAGTTTTCCCTCCGGATTCGGAGAAATGTGAGATAGCAGAGTTGTAGAGTGACCTCTAGTCTACAAATATCATCAATAAAAAAAGTGGTCATATTTTTCATTTTTGAGAAAAGTTGATTTGAAAATCTTAAAATTTTTTTGTATGAGATTGCAAGTGTCATAAAAAGTTTTCCCTCCGGATTCGGAGAAATGTGAGATAGCAGAGTTGTAGAGTGACCTCTAGTCTACAAATATCATCAATAAAAAAAGTGGTCATATTTTTCATTTTTGAGAAAAGTTGATTTGAAAATCTTAAAATTTTTTGTATGAGATTGCAAGTGTCATAAAAAGTTTTCCCTCCGGATTCGGAGAAATGTGAGATAGCAGAGTTGTAGAGTGACCTCTAGTCTACAAATATCATCAATAAAAAAAGTGGTCATATTTTTCATTTTTGAGAAAAGTTGATTTGAAAATCTTAAAATTTTTTTGTATGAGATTGCAAGTGTCATAAAAAGTTTTCCCTCCGGATTCGGAGAAATGTGAGATAGCAGAGTTGTAGAGTGACCTCTAGTCTACAAATATCATCAATAAAAAAAGTGGTCATATTTTTCATTTTTGAGAAAAGTTGATTTGAAAATCTTAAAATTTTTTTGTATGAGATTGCAAGTGTCATAAAAAGTTTTCCCTCCGGATTCGGAGAAATGTGAGATAGCAGAGTTGTAGAGTGACCTCTAGTCTACAAATATCATCAATAAAAAAAGTGGTCATATTTTTCATTTTTGAGAAAAGTTGATTTGAAAATCTTAAAATTTTTTGTATGAGATTGCAAGTGTCATAAAAAGTTTTCCCTCCGGATTCGGGGAAATGTGAAATAGCAGAGTTGTAGAGTAACCTCTGGTCTACAAATATCATCAATAAAAAAAGTGGTCATATTTTCATTTTTGAGAAAAGTTGATTTGAAAATCTTAAAATTTTTTTGTATGAGATTGCAAGTGTCATAAAAAGTTTTCCCTCCGGATTCGGAGAAATGTGAGATAGCAGAGTTGTAGAGTGACCTCTAGTCTACAAATATCATCAATAAAAAAAGTGGTCATATTTTTCATTTTGATAAAAGTTGATTTGAAAATCTTAAAATTTTTTTGTATGAGATTGCAAGTGTCATAAAAAGTTTTCCCTCCGGATTCGGAGAAATGTGAGATAGCAGAGTTGTAGAGTGACCTCTAGTCTACAAATATCATCAATAAAAAAAGTGGTCATATTTTTCATTTTTGAGAAAAGTTGATTTGAAAATCTTAAAATTTTTTTGTATGAGATTGCAAGTGTCATAAAAAGTTTTCCCTCCGGATTCGGAGAAATGTGAGATAGCAGAGTTGTAGAGTGACCTCTAGTCTACAAATATCATCAATAAAAAAAGTGGTCATATTTTTCATTTTTGAGAAAAGTTGATTTGAAAATCTTAAAATTTTTTGTATGAGATTGCAAGTGTCATAAAAAGTTTTCCCTCCGGATTCGGAGAAATGTGAGATAGCAGAGTTGTAGAGTGACCTCTAGTCTACAAATATCATCAATAAAAAAAGTGGTCATATTTTTCATTTTTGAAAAAAGTTGATTTGAAAATCAAAACATTCTTTTGTATGAGATTGCAAGAGTCATAAAAAGTTTTCCCTCCGGAATCGGAGAAATGTGAGATAGCAGAGTTGTAGAGTAACCTCTAGTCTACAAATATCATCAATAAAAAAAGTGGTCATATTTTTCATTTTTGAGAAAAGTTGATTTGAAAATCTTAAAATTTTTTGTATGAGATTGCAAGTGTCATAAAAAGTTTTCCCTCCGGATTCGGAGAAATGTGAGATAGCAGAGTTGTAGAGTGACCTCTAGTCTACAAATATCATCAATAAAAAAAGTGGTCATATTTTTCATTTTTGAGAAAAGTTGATTTGAAAATCAAAACATTTTTTGTATGAGATTGCAAGTGTCATAAAAAGATTTCCCTCCGGATTCGGGCAAATGTGAAAAAGCAGAGTTGTAGAGTAACCTCTGGACTACAAATATCATCAATAAAAAAAGTGGTCATATTTTTCATTTTGAGAAAAGTTGATTTGAAAATCTTAAAATTTTTTGTATGAGATTGCAAGTGTCATAAAAAGTTTTCCCTCCGGATTCGGAGAAATGTGAGATAGCAGAGTTGTAGAGTGACCTCTAGTCTACAAATATCATCAATAAAAAAAGTGGTCATATTTTTCATTTTTGAGAAAAGTTGATTTGAAAATCTTAAAATTTTTTTGTATGAGATTGCAAGTGTCATAAAAAGTTTTCCCTCCGGATTCGGAGAAATGTGAGATAGCAGAGTTGTAGAGTGACCTCTAGTCTACAAATATCATCAATAAAAAAGTGGTCATATTTTTCATTTTTGAGAAAAGTTGATTTGAAAATCTTAAAATTTTTTTGTATGAGATTGCAAGTGTCATAAAAAGTTTTCCCTCCGGATTCGGAGAAATGTGAGATAGCAGAGTTGTAGAGTGACCTCTAGTCTACAAATATCATCAATAAAAAAAGTGGTCATATTTTTCATTTTTGAGAAAAGTTGATTTGAAAATCTTAAAATTTTTTTGTATGAGATTGCAAGTGTCATAAAAAGTTTTCCCTCCGGATTCGGAGAAATGTGAGATAGCAGAGTTGTAGAGTGACCTCTAGTCTACAAATATCATCAATAAAAAAAGTGGTCATATTTATAAAAGTAGAGAAAAGTTGATTTGAAAATCTTAAAATTTTTTTGTATGAGATTGCAAGTGTCATAAAAAGTTTTCCCTCCGGATTCGGAGAAATGTGAGATAGCAGAGTTGTAGAGTGACCTCTAGTCTACAAATATCATCAATAAAAAAAGTGGTCATATTTTTCATTTTTGAGAAAAGTTGATTTGAAAATCTTAAAATTTTTTTGTATGAGATTGCAAGTGTCATAAAAAGTTTTCCCTCCGGATTCGGAGAAATGTGAGATAGCAGAGTTGTAGAGTGACCTCTAGTCTACAAATATCATCAATAAAAAAAGTGGTCATATTTTTCATATTGAGAAAAGTTGATTTGAAAATCTTAAAATTTTTTGTATGAGATTGCAAGTGTCATAAAAAGTTTTCCCTCCGGATTCGGAGAAATGTGAGATAGCAGAGTTGTAGAGTGACCTCTAGTCTACAAATATCATCAATAAAAAAAGTGGTCATATTTTTCATTTTTGAGAAAAGTTGATTTGAAAATCTTAAAATTTTTTTGTATGAGATTGCAAGTGTCATAAAAAGTTTTCCCTCCGGATTCGGAGAAATGTGAGATAGCAGAGTTGTAGAGTGACCTCTAGTCTACAAATATCATCAATAAAAAAAGTGGTCATATTTTTCATTTTTGAGAAAAGTTGATTTGAAAATCTTAAAATTTTTTGTATGAGATTGCAAGTGTCATAAAAAGTTTTCCCTCCGGATTCGGAGAAATGTGAGATAGCAGAGTTGTAGAGTGACCTCTAGTCTACAAATATCATCAATAAAAAAAGTGGTCATATTTTTCATTTTTGAGAAAAGTTGATTTGAAAATCTTAAAATTTTTTTGTATGAGATTGCAAGTGTCATAAAAAGTTTTCCCTCCGGATTCGGAGAAATGTGAGATAGCAGAGTTGTAGAGTGACCTCTGGTCTACAAATATCATCAATAAAAAAAGTGGTCATATTTTTCATTTTGAGAAAAGTTGATTTGAAAATCTTAAAATTTTTTGTATGAGATTGCAAGTGTCATAAAAAGTTTACCCTCCGGATTCGGAGAAATGTGAGATAGCAGAGTTGTAGAGTGACCTCTAGTCTACAAATATCATCAATAAAAAAAGTGGTCATATTTTCATTTTGAGAAAAGTTGATTTGAAAATCTTAAAATTTTTTGTATGAGATTGCAAGTGTCATAAAAAGATTTCCCTCCGGATTCGGAGAAATGTGAGATAGCAGAGTTGTAGAGTGACCTCTAGTCTACAAATATCATCAATAAAAAAAGTGGTCATATTTTTCATTTTTGAGAAAAGTTGATTTGAAAATCTTAAAATTTTTTTGTATGAGATTGCAAGTGTCATAAAAAGTTTTCCCTCCGGATTCGGAGAAATGTGAGATAGCAGAGTTGTAGAGTGACCTCTAGTCTACAAATATCATCAATAAAAAAAGTGGAACAAATTATCATTTTTGAGAAAAGTTGATTTGAAAATCTTAAAATTTTTTTGTATGAGATTGCAAGTGTCATAAAAAGTTTTCCCTCCGGATTCGGAGAAATGTGAGATAGCAGAGTTGTAGAGTGACCTCTAGTCTACAAATATCATCAATAAAAAAAGTGGTCATATTTTTCATTTTTGAGAAAAGTTGATTTGAAAATCTTAAAATTTTTTGTATGAGATTGCAAGTGTCATAAAAAGTTTTCCCTCCGGATTCGGAGAAATGTGAGATAGCAGAGTTGTAGAGTGACCTCTAGTCTACAAATATCATCAATAAAAAAGTGGTCATATTTTTCATTTTTGAGAAAAGTTGATTTGAAAATCTTAAAAATTTTTTGTATGAGATTGCAAGTGTCATAAAAAGTTTTCCCTCCGGATTCGGAGAAATGTGAAATAGCAGAGTTGTAGAGTAACCTCTGGTCTACAAATATCATCAATAAAAAAAGTGGTCATATTTTCATTTTGAGAAAAGTTGATTTGAAAATCTTAAAATTTTTTGTATGAGATTGCAAGTGTCATAAAAAGTTTTCCCTCCGGATTCGGAGAAATGTGAGATAGCAGAGTTGTAGAGTGACCTCTAGTCTACAAATATCATCAATAAAAAAAGTGGTCATATTTTTCATTTTTGAGAAAAGTTGATTTGAAAATCTTAAAATTTTTTTGTATGAGATTGCAAGTGTCATAAAAAGTTTTCCCTCCGGATTCGGAGAAATGTGAGATAGCAGAGTTGTAGAGTGACCTCTAGTCTACAAATATCATCAATAAAAAAAGTGGTCATATTTTTCATTTTTGAGAAAAGTTGATTTGAAAATCTTAAAATTTTTTGTATGAGATTGCAAGTGTCATAAAAATGTTTCCCTCCGGATTCGGAGAAATGTGAGATAGCAGAGTTGTAGAGTGACCTCTAGTCTACAAATATCATCAATAAAAAAAGTGGTCATATTTTTCATTTTTGAGAAAAGTTGATTTGAAAATCTTAAAATTTTTTTGTATGAGATTGCAAGTGTCATAAAAAGTTTTCCCTCCGGATTCGGAGAAATGTGAGATAGCAGAGTTGTAGAGTGACCTCTAGTCTACAAATATCATCAATAAAAAAAGTGGTCATATTTTTCATTTTTGAGAAAAGTTGATTTGAAAATCTTAAAATTTTTTTGTATGAGATTGCAAGTGTCATAAAAAGTTTTCCCTCCGGATTCGGAGAAATGTGAGATAGCAGAGTTGTAGAGTGACCTCTAGTCTACAAATATCATCAATAAAAAAAGTGGTCATATTTTTCATTTTTGAGAAAAGTTGATTTGAAAATCTTAAAATTTTTTTGTATGAGATTGCAAGTGTCATAAAAAGTTTTCCCTCCGGATTCGGAGAAATGTGAGATAGCAGAGTTGTAGAGTGACCTCTAGTCTACAAATATCATCAATAAAAAAAGTGGTCATATTTTTCATTTTTGAGAAAAGTTGATTTGAAAATCTTAAAATTTTTTTGTATGAGATTGCAAGTGTCATAAAAAGTTTTCCCTCCGGATTCGGAGAAATGTGAGATAGCAGAGTTGTAGAGTGACCTCTAGTCTACAAATATCATCAATAAAAAAAGTGGTCATATTTTTCATTTTTGAGAAAAGTTGATTTGAAAATCTTAAAATTTTTTGTATGAGATTGCAAGTGTCATAAAAAGTTTTCCCTCCGGATTCGGAGAAATGTGAGATAGCAGAGTTGTAGAGTGACCTCTAGTCTACAAATATCATCAATAAAAAAAGTGGTCATATTTTTCATTTTTGAGAAAAGTTGATTTGAAAATCTTAAAATTTTTTTGTATGAGATTGCAAGTGTCATAAAAAGTTTTCCCTCCGGATTCGGAGAAATGTGAGATAGCAGAGTTGTAGAGTGACCTCTAGTCTACAAATATCATCAATAAAAAAAGTGGTCATATTTTTCATTTTTGAGAAAAGTTGATTTGAAAATCTTAAAATTTTTTGTATGAGATTGCAAGTATCATAAAAGTTTTCCCTCCGGATTCGGAGAAATGTGAGATAGCAGAGTTGTAGAGTGACCTCTAGTCTACAAATATCATCAATAAAAAAAGTGGTCATATTTTTCATTTTGTGCAAAGTTGATTTGAAAATCTTAAAATTTTTTTGTATGAGATTGCAAGTGTCATAAAAAGTTTTCCCTCCGGATTCGGAGAAATGTGAGATAGCAGAGTTGTAGAGTGACCTCTAGTCTACAAATATCATCAATAAAAAAAGTGGTCATATTTTTCATTTTTGAGAAAAGTTGATTTGAAAATCTTAAAATTTTTTGTATGAGATTGCAAGTGTCATAAAAAGTTTACCCTCCGGATTCGGAGAAATGTGAGATAGCAGAGTTGTAGAGTGACCTCTAGTCTACAAATATCATCAATAAAAAAAGTGGTCATATTTTTCATTTTTGAGAAAAGTTGATTTGAAAATCTTAAAATTTTTTTGTATGAGATTGCAAGTGTCATAAAAAGTTTTCCCTCCGGATTCGGAGAAATGTGAGATAGCAGAGTTGTAGAGTGACCTCTAGTCTACAAATATCATCAATAAAAAAAGTGGTCATATTTTTCATTTTTGAGAAAAGTTGATTTGAAAATCTTAAATTTTTTGTATGAGATTGCAAATGTCATAAAAAGTTTTCCCTCCGGAATCGGAGAAATGTGAGATAGCAGAGCTGTAGAGTGACCTCTAGTCTACAAATATCATCAATAAAAAAAGTGGTCATATTTTTCATTTTGAAAAAAGTTGATTTGAAAATCTTAGAATTTTTTGTATGAGATTGCAAGTGTCATAAAAAGTTTTCCCTCCGGAATCGGAGAAATGTGAGATAGCAGAGTTGTAGAGTGACCTCTAGTCTACAAATATCATCAATAAAAAAAGTGGTCATATTTTTCATTTTTGAGAAAAGTTGATTTGAAAATCTTAAAATTTTTTTGTATGAGATTGCAAGTGTCATAAAAAGTTTTCCCTCCGGATTCGGAGAAATGTGAGATAGCAGAGTTGTAGAGTGACCTCTAGTCTACAAATATCATCAATAAAAAAAGTGGTCATATTTTTCATTTTTGAGAAAAGTTGATTTGAAAATCTTAAAATTTTTTGTATGAGATTGCAAGTGTCATAAAAAGTTTTCCCTCCGGATTCGGAGAAATGTGAGATAGCAGAGTTGTAGAGTGACCTCTAGTCTACAAATATCATCAATAAAAAAAGTGGTCATATTTTTCATATTTGAGAAAAGTTGATTTGAAAATCTTAAAATTTTTTGTATGAGATTGCAAGTGTCATAAAAAGTTTTCCCTCCGGATTCGGAGAAATGTGAGATAGCAGAGTTGTAGAGTGACCTCTAGTCTACAAATATCATCAATAAAAAAAGTGGTCATATTTTTCATTTTTGAGAAAAGTTGATTTGAAAATCTTAAAATTTTTTTGTATGAGATTGCAAGTGTCATAAAAAGTTTTCCCTCCGGATTCGGAGAAATGTGAGATAGCAGAGTTGTAGAGTGACCTCTAGTCTACAAATATCATCAATAAAAAAAGTGGTCATATTTTTCATTTTTGAGAAAAGTTGATTTGAAAATCTTAAAATTTTTTTGTATGAGATTGCAAGTGTCATAAAAAGTTTTCCCTCCGGATTCGGAGAAATGTGAGATAGCAGAGTTGTAGAGTGACCTCTAGTCTACAAATATCATCAATAAAAAAAGTGGTCATATTTTTCATTTTTGAGAAAAGTTGATTTGAAAATCTTAAAATTTTTTGTATGAGATTGCAAGTGTCATAAAAAGTTTACCCTCCGGATTCGGAGAAATGTGAGATAGCAGAGTGGTAGAGTGACCTCTAGTCTACAAATATCATCAATAAAAAAAGTGGTCATATTTTTCATTTTGTAGACAAGTTGATTTGAAAATCTTAAAATTTTTTTGTATGAGATTGCAAGTGTCATAAAAAGTTTCCCTCCGGATTCGGAGAAATGTGAGATAGCAGAGTTGTAGAGTGAC
>JABJWA020000306.1:0-19844 GCA_020352615.2 Yoshiicerus persimilis | reverse complement strand
GGTTAAGCTCTGCGGATATTCAATCACTCAGTCATTGATTGATTGGCCTGATACAAGTTAATTATGGTAAAGAACGCACTAATATTTTCGAATGAATTTAATCTACCAGGTGGATCAAGATAAACCAGAATTTAATATGTTCCGGTCAGATAATAAAATAATCCTTTTTTCTAGAATTTAAAAGTAGTGTTACTTTTTTGGTATTCGCTGAGATCTTTTTCCACAAATTACTGTCAATTATTGGTAATGTCAAAACGAACATTTGCACAAAATCAGCACGTTTTATCATGTACACAATCAGCTACTGTATTGTTTAGTGAAAATGAGTTTACTGGTTTGAGTATATAATCTAAGATTGACTAATTTAGATTGCTTTGGAAATGTCATTCATTAGGATATCTCCAAATAGATTTTACATGATTGCTACACTGTGAATTCTTTTACCGAAACATAGGAAATAGCTGTAAGCATATCATTTACGTCAATAGAAATTAATTAATTAAAGGTAAAAGTAGTACTGAATAACTTTGAAGATAAAAGGGCTTTTTAAGCAAAAATTAAATTTAGTCACGTTTCGCTGTTAAATGCGCTTAAATGTTACAATACCTAACATCTACATAAATGTACATTAAATTTACAACAATTTATTGATATTGAAACTGTTAAATAACTTTTAAATATTAATTAAAAAGTTAATTTAATTATTCAGTAGTGCAACTACTGTATGCGATTGGACTGTCTGTCTGTGAGTTAGTTAGTTAGTCAGTCAGTTAGTTAGTCAGTCAGTTAGTTAGTGAGATAGCGCTGTAACTCAAGAACGGTTAAACTTTTTTACAATCTGTTTTCACATTATCAAAATATAGGTTCTCCTTATGAACAAGTTCGTAAATGAGCAAAATTGGGTGACGCCTTCCCCTAAAAGGGGAGGTTAAACTGTTCGTACTATACGTATGTTATGTATTGGATGGTGTGTGTATGTTGTGGTATGTGTCGCAGTCTGTACTAGCGACAACTATATGTCGTAGTCTGAGCTGATGACCCGTCTTTTGAATAAATTTAAATAAATTCAAACATTTTTGAATAATTTGAAATATTTTCAAACTTTTTTAAATAGTTTGAAATAATTTCAAATTTTTAAAATAAATTAAAAATATTACGGTTGCACTACTGTGATATAGCCGTTTTGTAATGGTTTATTATGTTATTAATATGAGGGTAATAAGATTTTTAATTTATGTACCTTGCCATATTAGTAGATTAATATTTTCAAGTTATCTATTGGAACAATTTTACATACGTAAACACTCGAAGTGACCATGTATTAGTCCGACTCGTCTGTTGGCCAATTTTAAATAACTATCTCGCCTACTTCTACGTTCACCTACCGAAGGACCACCTACTTTCTGCTAAGTAGGAAAAACAACTAATCACGAAATGCGGCTGCAAATATGACCTATCACCTATTCCTGGCTAACCGTGTCGGGTTATGGCAAATGAACAGTTCGGAATAAAAACAACTTCAAAATTTAAGTTCTGCCTTTACTTTGTCTAAAGTACATACAAAAATCAACTTTTTCTAAATTTTATTCAATAGGTACACTTCTCCTAATCACCGTGCACGCTTCTTGTCGGTTACTTCCGTCGTCTATGCTCTTTTTTCCGTTCAGCCCTGTTCGCTCCTTCTCCTTTTCGCGCCTCCAATGCTTCTCCTTGCTTGTTCAGCGACAAATAGAAAATTTCTTCCCCATAAAATGCCGTAACTTTTTTGTCTTTGTTGGGCAGCGGAGGTATATTACTAAAAGGTAATGTGTGATTAATTTTATGCACAAAGGTAACAAAAATTATGTAGAATATTAATTTTAATTATTTAATTATTTAATTATTAATAATTTAATTATTAATATACACATTACATACATACAAGTGCAAAAGGGGCACTTTTGGACTTCGAGCAAGATAATCTAGTACATAAACCATTTTTCCTTGAACTGCAAAACAGTTCAAACAGCCGGCAAGTAATTTCAAGGGAAGTAATATTTAATTACAGAATCTATTAGCTAATTCATCAAGTTGAGTATGTATTTTTTATTTTGTATGTCCACCGGTGAGTGAATTCGTTGTCAAAAATTCTTGTTTTGTAATAATCGAAATTACTGTAGAACAGGTTGGGATATTTCGTTTGAATTTCTTTTGTTGAATTGAGATTAATCATCGAGTTTGAAGATAAACACGGATCTTAGGTCCACTGTCGGAATTTAAAAAGGTATTCAAATTTTTGCTTGTGACAAAATTATAATGGTATCCCCCACAGTGACACCAACCTTGAAGGAAACGATGTCATTAAGCATTAAAAGGTAAAAACAAATGTATTTATTTACTTCAGATCTCTATTATATTGGGTTTAAATGCACAATCCATATATTTCTACAATTACGTGACTGGGTAGGATGCTTACTTAATTATTTTTCAAAAAATAGATGATTAAATGCCCAACACATACTGTTTTACAACATTTCTTTGATTTTCATTTTCATTTCTTAGATTTCTATCATCAAGAATTACAGTTTAATTGATTCTCATATTTGGCCACGTAAAAGGGTAATTACGTGGTAATTACCTTAGAATTACAAAATATTATCATGAGTGAAATAAAGCTATTATCTAATCAGTTATATTACACATTACATTAGGATTGAGCTTTGGAATATAAATCATGTATTATGCCAAATATAAGCAATTTTTTGTAAGTCCACTTTTATTTTGGAAGCTGTTTGGCAAAATTAATATGTAATGTTTTTGAAATTAGCAATGAACAAACGCAAGATGCTGAAAAATTTACAAGAAGTGAAAACAAGGAGAATAGCGATCGTAATTCAAAATTTCAAAATAAATGTCCCATTTGTGGCAAACTATTTCGTTCTCCAAATAATTTGATAAGACACAAACTGACACATTCTTCAAAGAGGCCTTACTCTTGCGCTTTATGCGACAAATCGTTCAAAGAGCGTTCTACCCTAAACGTCCACATAAAAGTGCACACAAAGGAAACCCCATACTCGTGCGTTCAATGCAAATCGAAATTTTCAAGGCTATCCAACTTACGGAGACATGAAAAAATCCATTTGAATATTAAACCATTTGCTTGCGAATATTGCGATAGAAAGTTTCTACTGAAGGATCACTTGGTACAGCATACATTGATTCACACGAAAGGAAAGCAATACCAGTGCGAAATTTGCAAGCGAAAGTTTTCGACACAGCGGTCTTTGAAAAGGCACAATTTGGTCCATACTGGAGAAAAATCTTTCTCGTGTTCGATTTGTGAAAGGAAATTTGCATTAGAACATACCTTGAAATTGCACTTGAAAAGAGGCCATCTAGTGAAAGAGAAGAAATATCCGTGTAAGCATTGTGCAGAAATATTCAGTGCAGCAACAACATTGGCCTTGCACATACGAAAAAACCACAAACTCAAGTTAATCGGTTCCCATGAATGTGAACAATGCAAAAAAATCTTTCCCTCTTCAGGTCTCTTAAAACAGCACATTCCACGGCATAACGAAACAAAAGAATTTCGGTGCTCGTTTTGCAGTAGAGATTTTCAAACAAAAGGAGATTTAAATAGTCATGTAAAACACATTCACTCAAATTCGCAAAAAGTAAATGTTCTTCATTCATGTGAATTTTGCGACAAATCCTATAAATTAACATCCTCTTTGGAGGAACACATGAGATCACATACTGGAGAGAAACCTTACAATTGCCGTTATTGCGATTCATCATTTGCAACAAAAGATCATAGAAAGAGTCATGAAAATATTCACAATGGAAAATACAAATGCAAAGAATGTGGTGACAATTTTCAATATTTCAAGGAATTGAAAATGCATATTAAGGAGAATCACAAATCATTAGACATAAAATCATTTCGGTGTAACGTCTGTGAAAAAACATTTAAGGAACGTCACATTTTGAATTCACATATGAAAAACACACGAGAGACCTTACAAGTGCACAGAATGTGAAAAATGTTTTTCAAGTAGATGTGGTGTTAAGGAACATTTAGCCAGCGTTCACATTAGGAAGAAATCGTTCAGTTGTACAATTTGCTCAAAGTGTTTCACTACTAAAAGTCAAATGAAGAAGCATTCAAAACGGCATTCCAATAAAAAAAATATTGAATGCGAATTTTGCGACAAATTGTTTTTTACGAACAGTGACAAAACTCAACACCTAAGGACCCATACACTTGAAAAGCCACATAGCTGCACTGTATGTGGAAAAAGCTTTTCCCAATCTGGTTACCTGAGTACTCATATGCGAATACACACAGGGGAGAAACCTTACACTTGTACTTGGCCAGGGTGTGGGAAAAGTTTTGCCCAATTCAGCACATTGCCCGAACACTTAAGAACATTGGACTGTCTGTCTGTGAGTTAGTTAGTTAGTCAGTCAGTTAGTTAGTGAGATAGCGCTGTAACTCAAGAACGGTTAAACTTTTTTACAATCTGTTTTCACATTATCAAAATATAGGTTCTCCTTATGAACAAGTTCGTAAATGAGCAAAATTGGGTGACGCCTTCCCCTAAAAGGGGAGGTTAAACTGTTCGTACTATACGTATGTTATGTATTGGATGGTGTGTGTATGTTGTGGTATGTGTCGCAGTCTGTACTAGCGACAACTATATGTCGTAGTCTGAGCTGATGACCCGTCTTTTGAATAAATTTAAATAAATTCAAACATTTTTGAATAATTTGAAATATTTTCAAACTTTTTTAAATAGTTTGAAATAATTTCAAATTTTTAAAATAAATTAAAAATATTACGGTTGCACTACTGTGATATAGCCGTTTTGTAATGGTTTATTATGTTATTAATATGAGGGTAATAGATTTTTAATTTATGTACCTTGCCATATTAGTAGATTAATATTTTCAAGTTATCTATTGGAACAATTTTACATACGTAAACACTCGAAGTGACCATGTATTAGTCCGACTCGTCTGTTGGCCAATTTTAAATAACTATCTCGCCTACTTCTACGTTCACCTACCGAAGGACCACCTACTTTCTGCTAAGTAGGAAAAACAACTAATCACGAAATGCGGCTGCAAATATGACCTATCACCTATTCCTGGCTAACCGTGTCGGGTTATGGCAAATGAACAGTTCGGAATAAAAACAACTTCAAAATTTAAGTTCTGCCTTTACTTTGTCTAAAGTACATACAAAAATCAACTTTTTCTAAATTTTATTCAATAGGTACACTTCTCCTAATCACCGTGCACGCTTCTTGTCGGTTACTTCCGTCGTCTATGCTCTTTTTTCCGTTCAGCCCTGTTCGCTCCTTCTCCTTTTCGCGCCTCCAATGCTTCTCCTTGCTTGTTCAGCGACAAATAGAAAATTTCTTCCCCATAAAATGCCGTAACTTTTTTGTCTTTGTTGGGCAGCGGAGGTATATTACTAAAAGGTAATGTGTGATTAATTTTATGCACAAAGGTAACAAAAATTATGTAGAATATTAATTTTATGTACTGGAACATGTTTTATCAAGTCATGGGCATCCTTTATGTTAATTTTAGAAGTAAAGGTTGACAAAAGTCCAGCAAAAGTAAAAGAAAATATGAATTTAAACTAACTAAAAATTAAAATAATGACGAATATCAATTGTAGTTTTCCTGATATTATTTGATTTATGTTTCCATTTTGTAATGCAACTTCCTAGCACCCGTCTTCTATTTAAGTTTACCTCAAAAATAATACATTTAGCAAAACTAATAATTTCGCCTCATCTAAATGCGACTACCTGGTATATAATAATTTAGTGTAATTATCATTACTCTGAATTTATAAAATGCATTTACTTCAATTAGGAGTTTTAAATTTACTAAGATCAAATTGCATTATAAATTGAAGTAAGTGTACGTTGTTTATTCAGTGTAATGATAATTTAGGTTAGATTATTTTTCCTGAGGTAAACATGACACAATAATTTAATTTTTGGTGAGGCAAATCTATTATTATAGAGGGGGACTTAATTTTCACCCTTAAATAAATGGTTTTTATTGGCAACTATATGCTTTAGACAATCTTTTGTCTATTTGCCTTTCATCTATTGTCAGTTTTTCGTTGGAATGCGCTGGGTGAGATTTAAAAATAGGTTATCTCATGGTGTTAATTTTGAAGTTTCAGTTCGTTTCTTCATTAACAGAACTAACCAACGACAAACAAAACAAATGAAAACAATGCGAACACTGTTGGTTTAAATTGAGAAGAATTGTAAGTATTAGGAATAACTTAAGTGTATTTATCACGAACAATAGGTCTTCTGTGTGTCTGAGTTTCTCGGAATTCCTATTTCCTCAAAATACAATCTAGCGTACAGTGGACCTGTTGTTCACGATTTACGCTTCCAACGGCTGCAGCATGCAGCAATCTTTTAAGTGGACGTGCAGGCCTAAATAATATACACATTACATACATACAAGTGCAAAAGGGGCACTTTTGGACTTCGAGCAAGATAATCTAGTACATAAACCATTTTTCCTTGAACTGCAAAACAGTTCAAACAGCCGGCAAGTAATTTCAAGGGAAGTAATATTTAATTACAGAATCTATTAGCTAATTCATCAAGTTGAGTATGTATTTTTTATTTTGTATGTCCACCGGTGAGTGAATTCGTTGTCAAAAATTCTTGTTTTGTAATAATCGAAATTACTGTAGAACAGGTTGGGATATTTCGTTTGAATTTCTTTTGTTGAATTGAGATTAATCATCGAGTTTGAAGATAAACACGGATCTTAGGTCCACTGTCGGAATTTAAAAAGGTATTCAAATTTTTGCTTGTGACAAAATTATAATGGTATCCCCCACAGTGACACCAACCTTGAAGGAAACGATGTCATTAAGCATTAAAAGGTAAAAACAAATGTATTTATTTACTTCAGATCTCTATTATATTGGGTTTAAATGCACAATCCATATATTTCTACAATTACGTGACTGGGTAGGATGCTTACTTAATTATTTTTCAAAAAATAGATGATTAAATGCCCAACACATACTGTTTTACAACATTTCTTTGATTTTCATTTTCATTTCTTAGATTTCTATCATCAAGAATTACAGTTTAATTGATTCTCATATTTGGCCACGTAAAAGGGTAATTACGTGGTAATTACCTTAGAATTACAAAATATTATCATGAGTGAAATAAAGCTATTATCTAATCAGTTATATTACACATTACATTAGGATTGAGCTTTGGAATATAAATCATGTATTATGCCAAATATAAGCAATTTTTTGTAAGTCCACTTTTATTTTGGAAGCTGTTTGGCAAAATTAATATGTAATGTTTTTGAAATTAGCAATGAACAAACGCAAGATGCTGAAAAATTTACAAGAAGTGAAAACAAGGAGAATAGCGATCGTAATTCAAAATTTCAAAATAAATGTCCCATTTGTGGCAAACTATTTCGTTCTCCAAATAATTTGATAAGACACAAACTGACACATTCTTCAAAGAGGCCTTACTCTTGCGCTTTATGCGACAAATCGTTCAAAGAGCGTTCTACCCTAAACGTCCACATAAAAGTGCACACAAAGGAAACCCCATACTCGTGCGTTCAATGCAAATCGAAATTTTCAAGGCTATCCAACTTACGGAGACATGAAAAAATCCATTTGAATATTAAACCATTTGCTTGCGAATATTGCGATAGAAAGTTTCTACTGAAGGATCACTTGGTACAGCATACATTGATTCACACGAAAGGAAAGCAATACCAGTGCGAAATTTGCAAGCGAAAGTTTTCGACACAGCGGTCTTTGAAAAGGCACAATTTGGTCCATACTGGAGAAAAATCTTTCTCGTGTTCGATTTGTGAAAGGAAATTTGCATTAGAACATACCTTGAAATTGCACTTGAAAAGAGGCCATCTAGTGAAAGAGAAGAAATATCCGTGTAAGCATTGTGCAGAAATATTCAGTGCAGCAACAACATTGGCCTTGCACATACGAAAAAACCACAAACTCAAGTTAATCGGTTCCCATGAATGTGAACAATGCAAAAAAATCTTTCCCTCTTCAGGTCTCTTAAAACAGCACATTCCACGGCATAACGAAACAAAAGAATTTCGGTGCTCGTTTTGCAGTAGAGATTTTCAAACAAAAGGAGATTTAAATAGTCATGTAAAACACATTCACTCAAATTCGCAAAAAGTAAATGTTCTTCATTCATGTGAATTTTGCGACAAATCCTATAAATTAACATCCTCTTTGGAGGAACACATGAGATCACATACTGGAGAGAAACCTTACAATTGCCGTTATTGCGATTCATCATTTGCAACAAAAGATCATAGAAAGAGTCATGAAAATATTCACAATGGAAAATACAAATGCAAAGAATGTGGTGACAATTTTCAATATTTCAAGGAATTGAAAATGCATATTAAGGAGAATCACAAATCATTAGACATAAAATCATTTCGGTGTAACGTCTGTGAAAAAACATTTAAGGAACGTCACATTTTGAATTCACATATGAAAACACACGAGAGACCTTACAAGTGCACAGAATGTGAAAAATGTTTTTCAAGTAGATGTGGTGTTAAGGAACATTTAGCCAGCGTTCACATTAGGAAGAAATCGTTCAGTTGTACAATTTGCTCAAAGTGTTTCACTACTAAAAGTCAAATGAAGAAGCATTCAAAACGGCATTCCAATAAAAAAAATATTGAATGCGAATTTTGCGACAAATTGTTTTTTACGAACAGTGACAAAACTCAACACCTAAGGACCCATACACTTGAAAAGCCACATAGCTGCACTGTATGTGGAAAAAGCTTTTCCCAATCTGGTTACCTGAGTACTCATATGCGAATACACACAGGGGAGAAACCTTACACTTGTACTTGGCCAGGGTGTGGGAAAAGTTTTGCCCAATTCAGCACATTGCCCGAACACTTAAGAACATTGGACTGTCTGTCTGTGAGTTAGTTAGTTAGTCAGTCAGTTAGTTAGTCAGTCAGTTAGTTAGTGAGATAGCGCTGTAACTCAAGAACGGTTAAACTTTTTTACAATCTGTTTTCACATTATCAAAATATAGGTTCTCCTTATGAACAAGTTCGTAAATGAGCAAAATTGGGTGACGCCTTCCCCTAAAAGGGGAGGTTAAACTGTTCGTACTATACGTATGTTATGTATTGGATGGTGTGTGTATGTTGTGGTATGTGTCGCAGTCTGTACTAGCGACAACTATATGTCGTAGTCTGAGCTGATGACCCGTCTTTTGAATAAATTTAAATAAATTCAAACATTTTTGAATAATTTGAAATATTTTCAAACTTTTTTAAATAGTTTGAAATAATTTCAAATTTTTAAAATAAATTAAAAATATTACGGTTGCACTACTGTGATATAGCCGTTTTGTAATGGTTTATTATGTTATTAATATGAGGGTAATAAGATTTTTAATTTATGTACCTTGCCATATTAGTAGATTAATATTTTCAAGTTATCTATTGGAACAATTTTACATACGTAAACACTCGAAGTGACCATGTATTAGTCCGACTCGTCTGTTGGCCAATTTTAAATAACTATCTCGCCTACTTCTACGTTCACCTACCGAAGGACCACCTACTTTCTGCTAAGTAGGAAAAACAACTAATCACGAAATGCGGCTGCAAATATGACCTATCACCTATTCCTGGCTAACCGTGTCGGGTTATGGCAAATGAACAGTTCGGAATAAAAACAACTTCAAAATTTAAGTTCTGCCTTTACTTTGTCTAAAGTACATACAAAAATCAACTTTTTCTAAATTTTATTCAATAGGTACACTTCTCCTAATCACCGTGCACGCTTCTTGTCGGTTACTTCCGTCGTCTATGCTCTTTTTTCCGTTCAGCCCTGTTCGCTCCTTCTCCTTTTCGCGCCTCCAATGCTTCTCCTTGCTTGTTCAGCGACAAATAGAAAATTTCTTCCCCATAAAATGCCGTAACTTTTTTGTCTTTGTTGGGCAGCGGAGGTATATTACTAAAAGGTAATGTGTGATTAATTTTATGCACAAAGGTAACAAAAATTATGTAGAATATTAATTTTATGTACTGGAACATGTTTTATCAAGTCATGGGCATCCTTTATGTTAATTTTAGAAGTAAAGGTTGACAAAAGTCCAGCAAAAGTAAAAGAAAATATGAATTTAAACTAACTAAAAATTAAAATAATGACGAATATCAATTGTAGTTTTCCTGATATTATTTGATTTATGTTTCCATTTTGTAATGCAACTTCCTAGCACCCGTCTTCTATTTAAGTTTACCTCAAAAATAATACATTTAGCAAAACTAATAATTTCGCCTCATCTAAATGCGACTACCTGGTATATAATAATTTAGTGTAATTATCATTACTCTGAATTTATAAAATGCATTTACTTCAATTAGGAGTTTTAAATTTACTAAGATCAAATTGCATTATAAATTGAAGTAAGTGTACGTTGTTTATTCAGTGTAATGATAATTTAGGTTAGATTATTTTTCCTGAGGTAAACATGACACAATAATTTAATTTTTGGTGAGGCAAATCTATTATTATAGAGGGGGACTTAATTTTCACCCTTAAATAAATGGTTTTTATTGGCAACTATATGCTTTAGACAATCTTTTGTCTATTTGCCTTTCATCTATTGTCAGTTTTTCGTTGGAATGCGCTGGGTGAGATTTAAAAATAGGTTATCTCATGGTGTTAATTTTGAAGTTTCAGTTCGTTTCTTCATTAACAGAACTAACCAACGACAAACAAAACAAATGAAAACAATGCGAACACTGTTGGTTTAAATTGAGAAGAATTGTAAGTATTAGGAATAACTTAAGTGTATTTATCACGAACAATAGGTCTTCTGTGTGTCTGAGTTTCTCGGAATTCCTATTTCCTCAAAATACAATCTAGCGTACAGTGGACCTGTTGTTCACGATTTACGCTTCCAACGGCTGCAGCATGCAGCAATCTTTTAAGTGGACGTGCAGGCCTAAATAATATACACATTACATACATACAAGTGCAAAAGGGGCACTTTTGGACTTCGAGCAAGATAATCTAGTACATAAACCATTTTTCCTTGAACTGCAAAACAGTTCAAACAGCCGGCAAGTAATTTCAAGGGAAGTAATATTTAATTACAGAATCTATTAGCTAATTCATCAAGTTGAGTATGTATTTTTTATTTTGTATGTCCACCGGTGAGTGAATTCGTTGTCAAAAATTCTTGTTTTGTAATAATCGAAATTACTGTAGAACAGGTTGGGATATTTCGTTTGAATTTCTTTTGTTGAATTGAGATTAATCATCGAGTTTGAAGATAAACACGGATCTTAGGTCCACTGTCGGAATTTAAAAAGGTATTCAAATTTTTGCTTGTGACAAAATTATAATGGTATCCCCCACAGTGACACCAACCTTGAAGGAAACGATGTCATTAAGCATTAAAGGTAAAAACAAATGTATTTATTTACTTCAGATCTCTATTATATTGGGTTTAAATGCACAATCCATATATTTCTACAATTACGTGACTGGGTAGGATGCTTACTTAATTATTTTTCAAAAAATAGATGATTAAATGCCCAACACATACTGTTTTACAACATTTCTTTGATTTTCATTTTCATTTCTTAGATTTCTATCATCAAGAATTACAGTTTAATTGATTCTCATATTTGGCCACGTAAAAGGGTAATTACGTGGTAATTACCTTAGAATTACAAAATATTATCATGAGTGAAATAAAGCTATTATCTAATCAGTTATATTACACATTACATTAGGATTGAGCTTTGGAATATAAATCATGTATTATGCCAAATATAAGCAATTTTTTGTAAGTCCACTTTTATTTTGGAAGCTGTTTGGCAAAATTAATATGTAATGTTTTTGAAATTAGCAATGAACAAACGCAAGATGCTGAAAAATTTACAAGAAGTGAAAACAAGGAGAATAGCGATCGTAATTCAAAATTTCAAAATAAATGTCCCATTTGTGGCAAACTATTTCGTTCTCCAAATAATTTGATAAGACACAAACTGACACATTCTTCAAAGAGGCCTTACTCTTGCGCTTTATGCGACAAATCGTTCAAAGAGCGTTCTACCCTAAACGTCCACATAAAAGTGCACACAAAGGAAACCCCATACTCGTGCGTTCAATGCAAATCGAAATTTTCAAGGCTATCCAACTTACGGAGACATGAAAAAATCCATTTGAATATTAAACCATTTGCTTGCGAATATTGCGATAGAAAGTTTCTACTGAAGGATCACTTGGTACAGCATACATTGATTCACACGAAAGGAAAGCAATACCAGTGCGAAATTTGCAAGCGAAAGTTTTCGACACAGCGGTCTTTGAAAAGGCACAATTTGGTCCATACTGGAGAAAAATCTTTCTCGTGTTCGATTTGTGAAAGGAAATTTGCATTAGAACATACCTTGAAATTGCACTTGAAAAGAGGCCATCTAGTGAAAGAGAAGAAATATCCGTGTAAGCATTGTGCAGAAATATTCAGTGCAGCAACAACATTGGCCTTGCACATACGAAAAAACCACAAACTCAAGTTAATCGGTTCCCATGAATGTGAACAATGCAAAAAAATCTTTCCCTCTTCAGGTCTCTTAAAACAGCACATTCCACGGCATAACGAAACAAAAGAATTTCGGTGCTCGTTTTGCAGTAGAGATTTTCAAACAAAAGGAGATTTAAATAGTCATGTAAAACACATTCACTCAAATTCGCAAAAAGTAAATGTTCTTCATTCATGTGAATTTTGCGACAAATCCTATAAATTAACATCCTCTTTGGAGGAACACATGAGATCACATACTGGAGAGAAACCTTACAATTGCCGTTATTGCGATTCATCATTTGCAACAAAAGATCATAGAAAGAGTCATGAAAATATTCACAATGGAAAATACAAATGCAAAGAATGTGGTGACAATTTTCAATATTTCAAGGAATTGAAAATGCATATTAAGGAGAATCACAAATCATTAGACATAAAATCATTTCGGTGTAACGTCTGTGAAAAAACATTTAAGGAACGTCACATTTTGAATTCACATATGAAAACACACGAGAGACCTTACAAGTGCACAGAATGTGAAAAATGTTTTTCAAGTAGATGTGGTGTTAAGGAACATTTAGCCAGCGTTCACATTAGGAAGAAATCGTTCAGTTGTACAATTTGCTCAAAGTGTTTCACTACTAAAAGTCAAATGAAGAAGCATTCAAAACGGCATTCCAATAAAAAAAATATTGAATGCGAATTTTGCGACAAATTGTTTTTTACGAACAGTGACAAAACTCAACACCTAAGGACCCATACACTTGAAAAGCCACATAGCTGCACTGTATGTGGAAAAAGCTTTTCCCAATCTGGTTACCTGAGTACTCATATGCGAATACACACAGGGGAGAAACCTTACACTTGTACTTGGCCAGGGTGTGGGAAAAGTTTTGCCCAATTCAGCACATTGCCCGAACACTTAAGAACATTGGACTGTCTGTCTGTGAGTTAGTTAGTTAGTCAGTCAGTTAGTTAGTCAGTCAGTTAGTTAGTGAGATAGCGCTGTAACTCAAGAACGGTTAAACTTTTTTACAATCTGTTTTCACATTATCAAAATATAGGTTCTCCTTATGAACAAGTTCGTAAATGAGCAAAATTGGGTGACGCCTCCCCTAAAAGGGGAGGTTAAACTGTTCGTACTATACGTATGTTATGTATTGGATGGTGTGTGTATGTTGTGGTATGTGTCGCAGTCTGTACTAGCGACAACTATATGTCGTAGTCTGAGCTGATGACCCGTCTTTTGAATAAATTTAAATAAATTCAAACATTTTTGAATAATTTGAAATATTTTCAAACTTTTTTAAATAGTTTGAAATAATTTCAAATTTTTAAAATAAATTAAAAATATTACGGTTGCACTACTGTGATATAGCCGTTTTGTAATGGTTTATTATGTTATTAATATGAGGGTAATAAGATTTTTAATTTATGTACCTTGCCATATTAGTAGATTAATATTTTCAAGTTATCTATTGGAACAATTTTACATACGTAAACACTCGAAGTGACCATGTATTAGTCCGACTCGTCTGTTGGCCAATTTTAAATAACTATCTCGCCTACTTCTACGTTCACCTACCGAAGGACCACCTACTTTCTGCTAAGTAGGAAAAACAACTAATCACGAAATGCGGCTGCAAATATGACCTATCACCTATTCCTGGCTAACCGTGTCGGGTTATGGCAAATGAACAGTTCGGAATAAAAACAACTTCAAAATTTAAGTTTTGCCTTTACTTTGTCTAAAGTACATACAAAAATCAACTTTTTCTAAATTTTATTCAATAGGTACACTTCTCCTAATCACCGTGCACGCTTCTTGTCGGTTACTTCCGTCGTCTATGCTCTTTTTTCCGTTCAGCCCTGTTCGCTCCTTCTCCTTTTCGCGCCTCCAATGCTTCTCCTTGCTTGTTCAGCGACAAATAGAAAATTTCTTCCCCATAAAATGCCGTAACTTTTTTGTCTTTGTTGGGCAGCGGAGGTATATTACTAAAAGGTAATGTGTGATTAATTTTATGCACAAAGGTAACAAAAATTATGTAGAATATTAATTTTATGTACTGGAACATGTTTTATCAAGTCATGGGCATCCTTTATGTTAATTTTAGAAGTAAAGGTTGACAAAAGTCCAGCAAAAGTAAAAGAAAATATGAATTTAAACTAACTAAAAATTAAAATAATGACGAATATCAATTGTAGTTTTCCTGATATTATTTGATTTATGTTTCCATTTTGTAATGCAACTTCCTAGCACCCGTCTTCTATTTAAGTTTACCTCAAAAATAATACATTTAGCAAAACTAATAATTTCGCCTCATCTAAATGCGACTACCTGGTATATAATAATTTAGTGTAATTATCATTACTCTGAATTTATAAAATGCATTTACTTCAATTAGGAGTTTTAAATTTACTAAGATCAAATTGCATTATAAATTGAAGTAAGTGTACGTTGTTTATTCAGTGTAATGATAATTTAGGTTAGATTATTTTTCCTGAGGTAAACATGACACAATAATTTAATTTTTGGTGAGGCAAATCTATTATTATAGAGGGGGACTTAATTTTCACCCTTAAATAAATGGTTTTTATTGGCAACTATATGCTTTAGACAATCTTTTGTCTATTTGCCTTTCATCTATTGTCAGTTTTTCGTTGGAATGCGCTGGGTGAGATTTAAAAATAGGTTATCTCATGGTGTTAATTTTGAAGTTTCAGTTCGTTTCTTCATTAACAGAACTAACCAACGACAAACAAAACAAATGAAAACAATGCGAACACTGTTGGTTTAAATTGAGAAGAATTGTAAGTATTAGGAATAACTTAAGTGTATTTATCACGAACAATAGGTCTTCTGTGTGTCTGAGTTTCTCGGAATTCCTATTTCCTCAAAATACAATCTAGCGTACAGTGGACCTGTTGTTCACGATTTACGCTTCCAACGGCTGCAGCATGCAGCAATCTTTTAAGTGGACGTGCAGGCCTAAATAATATACACATTACATACATACAAGTGCAAAAGGGGCACTTTTGGACTTCGAGCAAGATAATCTAGTACATAAACCATTTTTCCTTGAACTGCAAAACAGTTCAAACAGCCGGCAAGTAATTTCAAGGGAAGTAATATTTAATTACAGAATCTATTAGCTAATTCATCAAGTTGAGTATGTATTTTTTATTTTGTATGTCCACCGGTGAGTGAATTCGTTGTCAAAAATTCTTGTTTTGTAATAATCGAAATTACTGTAGAACAGGTTGGGATATTTCGTTTGAATTTCTTTTGTTGAATTGAGATTAATCATCGAGTTTGAAGATAAACACGGATCTTAGGTCCACTGTCGGAATTTAAAAAGGTATTCAAATTTTTGCTTGTGACAAAATTATAATGGTATCCCCCACAGTGACACCAACCTTGAAGGAAACGATGTCATTAAGCATTAAAAGGTAAAAACAAATGTATTTATTTACTTCAGATCTCTATTATATTGGGTTTAAATGCACAATCCATATATTTCTACAATTACGTGACTGGGTAGGATGCTTACTTAATTATTTTTCAAAAAATAGATGATTAAATGCCCAACACATACTGTTTTACAACATTTCTTTGATTTTCATTTTCATTTCTTAGATTTCTATCATCAAGAATTACAGTTTAATTGATTCTCATATTTGGCCACGTAAAAGGGTAATTACGTGGTAATTACCTTAGAATTACAAAATATTATCATGAGTGAAATAAAGCTATTATCTAATCAGTTATATTACACATTACATTAGGATTGAGCTTTGGAATATAAATCATGTATTATGCCAAATATAAGCAATTTTTTGTAAGTCCACTTTTATTTTGGAAGCTGTTTGGCAAAATTAATATGTAATGTTTTTGAAATTAGCAATGAACAAACGCAAGATGCTGAAAAATTTACAAGAAGTGAAAACAAGGAGAATAGCGATCGTAATTCAAAATTTCAAAATAAATGTCCCATTTGTGGCAAACTATTTCGTTCTCCAAATAATTTGATAAGACACAAACTGACACATTCTTCAAAGAGGCCTTACTCTTGCGCTTTATGCGACAAATCGTTCAAAGAGCGTTCTACCCTAAACGTCCACATAAAAGTGCACACAAAGGAAACCCCATACTCGTGCGTTCAATGCAAATCGAAATTTTCAAGGCTATCCAACTTACGGAGACATGAAAAAATCCATTTGAATATTAAACCATTTGCTTGCGAATATTGCGATAGAAAGTTTCTACTGAAGGATCACTTGGTACAGCATACATTGATTCACACGAAAGGAAAGCAATACCAGTGCGAAATTTGCAAGCGAAAGTTTTCGACACAGCGGTCTTTGAAAAGGCACAATTTGGTCCATACTGGAGAAAAATCTTTCTCGTGTTCGATTTGTGAAAGGAAATTTGCATTAGAACATACCTTGAAATTGCACTTGAAAAGAGGCCATCTAGTGAAAGAGAAGAAATATCCGTGTAAGCATTGTGCAGAAATATTCAGTGCAGCAACAACATTGGCCTTGCACATACGAAAAAACCACAAACTCAAGTTAATCGGTTCCCATGAATGTGAACAATGCAAAAAAATCTTTCCCTCTTCAGGTCTCTTAAAACAGCACATTCCACGGCATAACGAAACAAAAGAATTTCGGTGCTCGTTTTGCAGTAGAGATTTTCAAACAAAAGGAGATTTAAATAGTCATGTAAAACACATTCACTCAAATTCGCAAAAAGTAAATGTTCTTCATTCATGTGAATTTTGCGACAAATCCTATAAATTAACATCCTCTTTGGAGGAACACATGAGATCACATACTGGAGAGAAACCTTACAATTGCCGTTATTGCGATTCATCATTTGCAACAAAAGATCATAGAAAGAGTCATGAAAATATTCACAATGGAAAATACAAATGCAAAGAATGTGGTGACAATTTTCAATATTTCAAGGAATTGAAAATGCATATTAAGGAGAATCACAAATCATTAGACATAAAATCATTTCGGTGTAACGTCTGTGAAAAAACATTTAAGGAACGTCACATTTTGAATTCACATATGAAAACACACGAGAGACCTTACAAGTGCACAGAATGTGAAAAATGTTTTTCAAGTAGATGTGGTGTTAAGGAACATTTAGCCAGCGTTCACATTAGGAAGAAATCGTTCAGTTGTACAATTTGCTCAAAGTGTTTCACTACTAAAAGTCAAATGAAGAAGCATTCAAAACGGCATTCCAATAAAAAAAATATTGAATGCGAATTTTGCGACAAATTGTTTTTTACGAACAGTGACAAAACTCAACACCTAAGGACCCATACACTTGAAAAGCCACATAGCTGCACTGTATGTGGAAAAAGCTTTTCCCAATCTGGTTACCTGAGTACTCATATGCGAATACACACAGGGGAGAAACCTTACACTTGTACTTGGCCAGGGTGTGGGAAAAGTTTTGCCCAATTCAGCACATTGCCCGAACACTTAAGAACGCACACTGGAGAGAAACCTTATTCTTGCACATTTTGCAACAAAAGGTTTTCCAGGCTAAAAACCCAGAAAGAACATATTAGAACACACACAGAAGACAAACAGAAACAATATCCGTGTTCAATTTGTCCAAAAATGTTCAGTAGAATGACAGGTTTGAGAAGTCACATATATGTATGTAATCGAAATTCTTATATCTCCGAAAAATTCAAAAAGTAAGTATTGTCGGAAATCCTTCATTATTGGTTTTCTGTTTAATAGGCAACGGCGTAAATAATTTTTCTGTAGACCTGCGGGACTCATTGCGTTGTATTAAGATATGAACATGATTTAATGAATCCTTCCGAAATTACAGTAAATAAAAAAATTGAAAAATCTTGACTATTAAAAAAATTTTCGGAGAAAATATTGAAAGTTTAAATTTTGATTTATCACGACTTTGATTCCCTCTGCTTTGCATTTCATCTAAATTTAGTTCAAAGATTTGATTTCACTTTACAGCATACTTGTACCCCAAATATTTTCACTTACTATTGTTCTAAGATAGTAAAAACGTATGTAAGAATTCATTTTACGTTGCTAAGGAATCCGTCGTTGCTGCATGATATGAAGGTAAGTCGTCGTTGATAATTTCGTCATATGAAGGTGGATTTTCAACAACTACAGTAACAACTTCTCTCAGTGGTTGAACAGATAAATTGAAAGTGTTGTATCTTGGGAAGCGACTGTCATTATCAAAAGGAGCAGACGGAGTTGAAGAATTATTGGAATTGTCATTCCTCATAGATTCAGCAGGTCCACTGTATATTGTGTTTTGGATATCTTGAAATATTTCACTGCTCGGAGTTAACGAACTTTCATTCACATTGACTCGACGGTTAGCCATTCGACTTATTGCTCTTTCTAAACTAGGCGGTATAACAAGCTGTGAAAATGAATTTTCGTCATGATTGTCAATAACTTGCGGTACTGGCGGAATTCTGGTGTTTAAATTGTTTTCATTAAAAACACGTTTGCAAACTTTTTTGATAAACGATAACCCAATGATAAGAATAAATAAAAGAAAAGCAACTAAAGCCCTTGTAGCATTACTACTACTTTCGATTTGATGAACAGAAGTCTTTTTATAACAACGAAGAAACGGATCTGTCATAGAACATTGTTTTTGACTTATTATGGAAATAACATTTCTCTCCTCTGAACAATCGTAAGCAGCACAAGAGTCACACTTTTTATGAAACATACCTCTTGTATTGCCAGCAACATTAAAATCGCATGATGAAATTTTTACCATTGTAGATTCAACATTATACTGTTGCACATAGAGCGTACACCGATGTTCTTCTTGAAATGTAAATGCCACGGTAATAAATTTAGGATCAGGCGACAGGAAATTTCCCAAAACTGAATGAGTAAAATGAATTCCAAGTAATTTTGAGTTTCGTAAAGGAAATACATTCATTTTGTAAGATGCCACAGACCCACTTTGCCAAGTGTATGCATTACACTTTCGTGTCTCCGCCCAATTTGATTTCTCGAAATTATTTCTTAAATAATCAGTACCCATCCAAGAATCTTCTATCTGTAATAAGCCATTATAAATGAATATAAAAATAGCGGTCCTATAATATTCTATATTCTACACAAATTTGTGACCTACCTTAAAGATGTTAATAATATCCGAACATATTTTGCTATTTTCAAGGT
>JABJWA020000305.1:0-20247 GCA_020352615.2 Yoshiicerus persimilis | reverse complement strand
ATACCACACACTACCTGAGTGGGTTAGACCTATAAGACGGCAAATTTTGACCTAAATTTTTTTTTTTGACCTAAACAAGGGGTGGTGAACTTTTTACAGTTCCCAGACAAAACAAACACAGACTTTCGTTTAAGAATAATAATAAATAAAAATTACCCGAAATAGTTTGCTTGATCGCTCTCTAAGATAACAAAGACGATTATAACCAAAGACGTCTCGTAATCCCCAAATGTTTCCGAAAGTGAGAATGCCAAGCAGCTTGAAGAGATGATAATCTGTGGCTTCTGTTATAAGACTACACAATTCAATTGTGGATCTTCCTCGGAAAACTTTTTCCCCAAAAGGATTGTTAAGATGAAATTGCACACTGCGGATGTAAATAGTCCTTTGACTTGGATTTTGTTCCCGGTTTCTGCGCGGATACTTTCGATACGATCCAATAACTCCAGGAACAGTTCACCCAAAATCGAACTCATTCCAACTGTTTTCCTGAAGCCCGATTTCCCAAGTTGCGTCATTGTGAACCTCTTCACTTCTTTCCACTGACTGTTGCAATTGTTCATCAGAATGGCTGCAATGAAAAAATATAATTGTAAAAATATTTTCTTTTATTTAAATTTTTCGTTTGTTTCTCAGTTTGTTCTTAAAAACTCATAGTTTTTCATTCAATCAATCTTTTAATCGAACAGTAAATAGTTCGGCCAAGGTTTAGAGTGAAAATTGTTTCCACTAGATTAAAAAGTCAAAAATCTCCAGATATAATTAAATACTTACCTCCAGGCTCACCGCCGGAATACAATTTCAAAAGTTTCGGGCGCTCTATCATTGAATGCATCGTTTGTGTTTATCTCATTTACAGTATCATAGTCCAACACAAAAAGTGCTGGTCAAAAATTAGTAAGACTGAATATTACTTTACAAGTTAACTGTTCAGAAATATATTTTTTAGACTAACTATCAATAATTTATCTGTCAAATCAACATAAAACCAAAACTTGCCAACTGTTTTCCCGAATGCTTTCCACAGCATTGGTTCTTTAGAATAAAGAGAACTGGAATATAGAAATCTGTTGCACAACTTTTGATATCTAGATTCGTTTCGATTTCCAACGACTTTAGTCTTTTCAAATGTCATGTACGCAATTTTGCACATTTCTACGATCCCAGGTGTCCGCAGTTGCATAGACTCTAAAATTAAATATGGACTTTAAAAAAATTAATTAAATTTTTAAATTTTAAATGTTTGTGGATTAGTATCCTCAAACGCAATTTCAGTATTATCAGTATACATGTATATTGCTATCAAGGCTAATGAGTGTGGGTTTCGCTATTTTTTACGAAAATTATTTGCAGATAGAATACAGCCACAACAAATCAGTTACTCTAAGCTGATTGAATTGAAACTTATGAGCAGGCACGTATCCAGAAAAATCATCATGGTGGGGCTTAACGAAAAATATGTTCCAAAAAGTGCTAATTCCCACGAAGCGCGAACATTTTTTGGTATTTCGATGAAAAATTTCCTCTTTTTCAAGAATTTAGGTGGGGCTTCAGCGCCTAAGCCACCCCCTGGATACCTGCCTGCTTATGAGTATGGATTAAAGGCTTAGGAATCACATTTGTTATTATTGCTTTTCCTATTTGTGTATTATTACTTTAAATGATTTTTACCTTTCTGTGGTGTATATTTCCATTTTATCAATACCCATAAGAGAATGAGTAGTAGAAACCATAAGATAAATGGGACAAAAGGAATTACAATGTAGGCCATTTTCTCGATCCTATTTAAGACCAGCAGCAATCCTTAACACTCAAATATTAAAATCGAACTGAAGACTGGGGGATATATTCTAATTAAGGAAGACTTATTCGTAACTTGGAAGAACAATGTGCGATACCATCGATTTAAATTTTTAAAGTAACTTCGGAATACGAAACTCCAGCAGGATTTAAGTTAAAAGAATTAATATAATTAAAATCCAGATTAAATAAAATCTTGTGAACAAATTTCCCTTACGAGGAAAACCAATGACGCTTTTATTTTATTTGACATTTTTATTACAAACAAATTATTATTAAACAAGCATATCTTTAATTTAACATGCATCGCTATATAAACCAAATTGTACATAAAACAATAGTTGGGCGTCACTCTTTTCCAGATATCTTTGCATTGCAACATTCAAAACAAGTTTGCAAGTGATTGATTGAAAAAACAAGGATAAAAGAACAACATAAATTAAATTATTTTTGTGACTGCTTGCAAGATTTCTTTTACTGTAGGTGTAAAACCATAAAACAAGGTTGCATTTCGTAATTAGGTTATCGACATTAATGGCAAGTGAAAACCTTTTGGTTTATAAAATAAGTGAACTGATGTGGAACGTTTTCCCAGAGTGATTATTATTATTTTCCTTATACAATTGAACTTTTTAATGCCATCAGTCCTCATATGAATGTAGACGTAACCATAATAGTAAATGTATAGACAAATTGTTGCACGTTATTATTTCTTTAATTCATTTAACAAAAAAATTAGCACTCGACTTCGATAATATGTGTAATGGACAGGGTGGATGTTGCCACTTGCCACTGTCCACCTTGTATGTATGTAATACAAGGTGGACAGTGGACAGCATTTTTTCCATTTTTGCGAAATTCAGTTTTTTGTTGGAGAATTTGTTAGCTATGTTTTTCTTTTCTCTCTCTTATTCTTGTACAACTCTCTACTAATTCAATTTTTCGTCTATGACACCTATAACCCTTATCTCCGTTTTTTTAATAATGTGTTAGAACACTTATTTGTAAATTTACATTTGATGATTTCAATAAAAATAACAAAGAAAGTTACCTTGTTTTATAATCATGGTAAAGAGGTAAGCAACAAGTTCCTGCTACAGAATCGATTTCTTGCTGCACTTTATTTTGAACTTCTGGATGCAATACCATAAAGAAAAATACAGATTCAAAGAACTTGCTAGTGCTATCCATTCCAGCTGCTACCATATCTTGTATTACACTAATAAGTTGGTCATCGCAAAAGATATGCTTCATTTTCTCATCATTCTCACATTCGTCAATCTTTTGAAGAAAATAGTCCGTAAAGCACTCTGGGTTGTCTCTGTATAATCCCAAAGACCGTCTTTCGTCTACAATTTTCTACAATTAATTCAATTCAAATTATTTAACATATAATTAATGTATTTAATTCAGTGTGACATCTGGAAAAATTGGTTAATGCCTCAATAATATTTATCTGTGTCTCTATGTAAAAGATTACTTTAAGGATTAAATATTTCTTCAAATGAAAAATATAGTAAATATTTCACCTTTAAAATGCTCCTAATTTTCAAAAGGTAGTTGTTCATTTCGGTGTATCCAAATATTTCGCGAGCTCTCTTCCGTTTCGATAAAAGCAACGCAAAAGCTAGTTTCCACAATGGAACTTTGGATAAGGTACTTACCGCATTTCTAAAGTATTTGAAGTCTTCGTCATCACTTGAAAATTTCTTTCCACCAACAATGCACCAAATAATGTTTAGAGCAGCAATATTCAACAGATTTACAACTTGTATTTTGTTATTCGTCTGCTGCTTCATTAAATCTAGGTGAAGCAGTAAATCGGGCAACTGATCACCCAGAATCGAAGTCATCACATTAGTTTTTCCAAAACCCAATTGAATTAGTTTTTTAACCGTGTATTTCTTCAACTCTTTAGCTATTTGGCCATTATTTACTAGAATACCTACAATTAAACCAATAGTTCTTTTTAGACACTTTTGTGTCTAAGGAATTAAATTTGTTTAACTAATAAAATTGTGGGACTTAAAATGAATGAATAATTAGACGAAATTCGTGTTTTAGGAAGGAAAATAGATCAATTCCTATTTTAAACAACTTACCGGCAGATATTCCTCCTGAATAAAATTCCACAAAACTACTACGATACGAGTCCTATTGTAGAATTTGTCACTTTTAAGCACTTTTACAATGGGGGGAATCCATATTTTTTCTTAAGTCCGTAACTTTGGAAACTCTTAACTCCGGAACTTTAAAAAACATAAATATGGAGACCCCTTTTTCTTTGCAAATTCGTAACTGCATAAAACTGTACAATTGTGGCGTCAAGGCACCATGGTTGGCATGGTTGTTATCGTTTCAAGCTGCCTTGTGTGGCTTGTAAGATTTTACGAACCTACCGCTACGATTTCGATGCGCAACTTCGTAAGTGACTTCGTAACTTATTCTCCGATCTCTTTCCATAGCAACTTTTACGGATTTTACGAGATTGTCCGCAAAGTGCGCAAAGTTACGGAGTTTCCGGAGTTTCCACGGTTCCGGACTTAAAACTTAACAAAAAGGAGGACCCCCAATGTTTCGTAGTCGAAAACGAAGCACCCTGTCGTCCCTGTAAATTAAAATAGTATGAAACAAGAGAGAAAAATAAAAGTGAAGCGATTGAATTTAAAATGCAGTATACATTTGCTGAAAGCTGGTATTTAAAATCAGGAAGTAAAAGGTGCTACAACCAGGGATGGTTGTATAGGTACACTACACGCTTATACTTAAAGAGACAAAAGGGCGGCCTCCTATTTTAGGAGAACGGTATGTAGTATTGAATAGGGCAATGGCATAATAGGGATATTCAATACTACCGCTCTCCTAAAATAGAAGGCCGCCATTTTGTCTCTTTAAGTGTAAGCGGGCCGTTACCATCCCTGGGCTACAACAAAATGCTTGCAATTTTAAATATTTGTTTAAATCACGGTTTTAGTCAAAAAGATTATATTCGGTAATATTTTCACAAGACACGTGTTTTTAGATATTTTACCTAATAGTTTCCTAAGTTCATTGACCACAACTGGACCTCTTTTAGTTCTGAATTTTGAAGAACTGAACTTTGAGTACATTTGTCTGTACAAGGACTCCTTTTGTCCTAATACTGATTTTCGCTTCGGATAAAGAATCATATGAAATGCTTCAATCAGCTCCAATATTTTCCTTCGATCTTTTAAAGCAAGATTGACGACATGATCATTAAAAACAACATTACAAGAACTTAATTGTAGTAAGAATTATAAAAGACAATATAAATGTGACATTTCTCAAGAAATCCATATGCATACGAACCAAAGCTCATAGGAACTTTATGAATCTTAGTCAATTCGTGTTTCAATAAGCTATTAGTCGTGGGAGATATTTAACTTAGTTATGTTATGTGGAATAAGAGTGATTGAATGATTTTTACCTTTACGTGGTGTATATTTCCATTTAATGAATAAAAATAGAAGAAGGAGTGTTGAAACCCATAAGAGAAGTGGGACAAATGAAATGGAAATGTAGGCATGTTGTTCCATCACGATTTCCATTAAAGACATCACGATTCACGATGTTTTTAATGGACAAGTATAAAAACGCAACTGAAGAATTGGAAATATTCATAGTCCGCAGTCGAAAGTTGAATGACCAAACGTTTAAATTCTCAAAGATGAATTCCTATGAGTCATGGACTAATTTCCCTTGGGAGGAATACCAATGATTCTTGTACTACTGTATTTGGCAATCGATTGCACAATTTTTGACTTGTCTCTCATCTACGTAGCCATAATACCCAAACTACACTTAAATGCATACTTTGCACTGACACACGGCACACTTGCACAATTCTTTCCCAGTTACAACGTTCAGAACAAGTTTGCAAGAAGGTTTAGTAAGTATATTAAATTATTTTCACGGTGGCGTGGGAGATTTCTTAAATTTAGCTATGTACATGTACAGCAGACTAAACTGGCTTTGGATGTTACAATTGCGGGAGCAATATATTTAACTTAGGTATAAATGTAGTCTTATGGGTTTATAACTAAATGGCATGGGATTTGGAAAATTTTCCCAGAAATTTGTTGTTCTAAGATTCTTAAACCTGATATTCTGTGATAGCGATGATTCACTATGTTATTCGGAGGTTAGTAAAGAAAACTTAACCTAAGTAATTTACAGATAAATTTGGAAATGGGACCGTACATAAACTAGTAAGACTCTTTTTCTACGATGTTTGACCCCCAGGACTCTCCTGTACAAACTTTTTTAAAGATCATCTTTTATCATTATCTTTTCAGTTTTCGAAAATTTATTAACATAATTATTTTAATATTATAAGTTATGCCATTGCCATTTACATTTCATCCACTAATTGCTATACAGCTAAATACCACAAAATATCGATATCACAACTGCGATTGCTTTTCAGTGATTTTATTCCAATATATTTCATGAAGTTCATACGAGACTTGTGCAATACGCCTTTCCACAGCCGGATACATTTCCCATAACTTTTTTGCTCACACGTCTAAGGTACAAGGGCACAGTCAAAAATATAGACAAGATTCCAAAAAGTCGCAATACCAATACCAATTATTTTTATTCATTTAAGAACAAACTGGGATAGTTTCTATCTATTTGTGCGTTAGTTTTACTATTTTTATTGCGTTTACAAAATGTAAGTAGAATGATACATTAGTTACTTTTGTATGTTGTGAAACATTTTAACGATTTGCAATATGCCAATATTTATTACTCTAAATCCTACATTGTTTAATAAACCTGGTATTTTTATTAGATATTACACACAATTGATTGAAGACTAATTGCACTACAGTAGTCTCAGTAGTGGTGCAGTCCATTTCCGCTTAGTATCTGACGAAACGCAATAAAACCATGGCAGCAATGTAAAAAGGTAGTGCAACACAATTAGCTAACAAATTTTTATTGTTTTAATTTTGTGAAGACGACCGGTTCCCGAAACACTAAATTAATGACTTTTGCTCATGCACATGCAAACCTGAAATACATTAAGTTGGTGCTTTTTTCTCAATGAATTGCAAGTCAATAGAGGTTTGAGGTGTTGAAGGCTCTTATTTCAATGTCTAGTGGTTTACTCTATGTAATATTTAATTTTGCACTTTTCTAATACTTGACAAAAGACTGAAAATCGGACAGAGCTCATCTGGAATCTTGGCCAATCTAAATCAATTTGCTGTATTTAAAAAATTGATCAAAAATCTATAGAGATCCCAGAGAGAGAGTGCATTCTTGGGATGTTTATAAAGAAGGTATGTTGGCCGTTAAGTCTGACCTGTGTATCCGTTCCTATACCACATTAGGAAAGCCAATCCTCTTGCAGCTGCGGCTAATTAAATTTCCTAATTATTTAATGACTGGAATTAAAATCCCCAGATTGTAAAGATCAGAATCAGTAGTTTCAGGAATTTTTTTTCAAAGAAACCCAGCTTTTAATAATGAGTTTGTGCATTGGATAGGTACTTAAAACCATGGTTACCAAGAGTTATATATTCAGAAAGTGATTTCAAAATTCTCTCAGAACCACTACTGATTTTGGAGTTTCCCGCTTATGGAGATTTAAACTCTATGGCATTGGAAAGATAACTTTATTAGTTATAATCCCCATAAGTGATTCTGAGTGAATTTTGAAGTAACTATCTGCATACCTTGTATAACTCTTGGTAACCACAGTTTTAAGGTACCTTGGGATAGATTCTGTGGAGCGCCAAGCTTTCTTGACGATGGGATTGCTTTTTACGAGTATTTAGAAAGGAGACTAATGGGAATTTATAGGTATAGGTAAATTCAAGTGGAACAAAAAGTGTACAAAATAAAAGACAGTACACGAACATTTTAAATAAATTGACTAAATTGAGTGACGTTACAATGCGCGTTATTCCTGGAAATAAATATGTGCTAGATTAACCCACGATAAATGTATACGGCGTTGATAATTATGGGAATTACAGGTAAGATAAATGGAACAAACGTAATTCCAAGGCCAGCCCTTTCGTTGCTAAACGACTTGGTGCAGTTCTTTAGTATTCAAGTATTAAAACGGAACTGAAGAACTCTGAATATTCGTAGACCGCTTAAATGAGTAGAGGTTTAAATTGTATTTGGCAATTTATAGCAATACTCTTGTCCTACGGTCCTACCTCACCACATTCTTAAAATCTTAAATGTTCACTTTGTACTTGCACAACTCTTTCCCATTTGCAACATTCAAAACAAGTTTGCAAGCAGTTAATTGAAGAAAACTAGACTGGAATAAACCTCGGCGCCGCGGATGGGAGATATTTTTTAGCTACATCCATGTGAAGTAGACTAAACTCTCTTTTAATGTTGCAAGGGCATTATCAATATTAATAAACCGCGGTGCAACACGGAGTAAGTATGTAGCGGAGGTATTCAGTAGATTATTAATCAGTTGATCATCGGTTTATTATCGGTTGATCATCGGTTTATTATCGGTTGATCATCGGTTGATCATTGGGTAGATTATTAATCAGTTGATCATCGGATGACTATCGGTTAATCATCGGTTGATTATCGGTTAATCATCGGTTGATTATCGGTTAATCATCGGTTGATTATCGGTTGATCATCGGCTGAATGCTAAGTTTTATTTATATCACTCAATGTGGTACATGCTAAGTTTTATTTATACCACTCAATGTGGTACATGCTAAGTTTTATTTATACCACTCAATGTGGTACATGCTAAGTTTTATTTATACCACTCAATGTGGTACATGCTAAGTTTTATTTATACCACTCAATGTGGTACATGCTAAGTTTTATTTATACCACTCAATGTGGTACATGCTAAGTTTTATTTATACCACTCAATGTGGTATACATGGTACTGCAGGCTCTATGTTTCGGACTGTATTTCTGGAACCCATTGACCGATTGACCCCATCTCCTAGATTTATCTCCCACTGGACCTTATCTTAATGTATTCTATACTTGAACTAATTATCTCAAAGCGCTCCCGAGTTATAGTGGATACGGACGGACGGACGGACAGACAGACAGAGCGTTCACATAATGTAGCTCCGCTACATAATAATGATAGTATAGATGTAGATTACCTTTTCGATTTATAAACGAAATAACCTGGGGTAAGGATTCCCAGATTTTTTTAAATTCTAAGTTGCTTCTTCCTTCGTTTCATTATTCACTACAAGCTGTTCAGTTCCCAGGAGCGTTCACTTAAATCAAGCCCGCAAAGCAAATCCAAGATTTACAGAAACGATTCTAGCTTTCAATTTTTGTCAATGCAGTTGAACTTTGTCAAAAGTAGAATTTTTAAAAATCTGCGCCCTTGCTGCTCTAAACCAATGAGCATTCGGCTACGCAGAACACAGAAGAAAAATAATCATTCTTCTTTCTATTTATAGAGTAATTTGTAATTTAACCAACTCCGATACCATGTTATTTTCTGACTTATTAACTTATTTAAATATTAAACATGTGTATAATAAAAATAAATATGTAATTTAACCAACTCCGATACCATTTTATTTTCTATCATCATTTTAGCATGAGTCGACGCCATCTATCCTTTCTCTGATTTACTGTATATGGGCCGCCCTTAATGTCAATAAGGGTTATTCATAACGTCAACCATTTTTTTGGGTCTTAGTAAAAGTCAACCAATTTACCTCATTTCTGTACTACACCACCGCTTGATAATAGGGATGAGTCTGTATAGTGTGGTTGACTTTTGCTATAACCGGGAAAAATGGTTGACGATATGAATAAGTCTTATAACGCCATGCATGGTAGTTTTGTGGCGCTATCACATTGCAAGGTAGGACGATGTTGTGTGCGGTGATGATGATGACTCATTCGGCTACGGCTACACAGAATGAGCAGAACACAGAAGACAAAATAATAATCACTCTTCCTTCTATTTATAAGAGTAATGAATGGAAATAATATTATTCGGAGGCTAACAAGTAAAACTTAACCTAAACACAAAACTACGTAACTGACAAATAAATTTAGATTACGAAGTCCAAGAGATCTCTTTATGCTTTAAGAACAAAAAATGTATTTAAATCCAGATAATGTCCAGATTAATCCAGATAATGTCCAGATTAATCCAGATAATGTCCAGATTAATCCAGATAATGTCCAGATTAATCCAGATAATGTCCAGATTAATCCAGATAATGTCCAGGTTAATCCAGATAATGTCCAGATTAATCCAGATAATGTCCAGGTTAATCCAGATAATGTCCAGATTAATCCAGATAATGTCCAGATTAATCCAGATAATGTCCAGATTAGTCCAGATAATGTCCAGATTAATCCAGATAATGTCCAGATTAATCCAGATAATGTCCAGATTAATCCAGATAATGTCCAGATTAATCCAGATAATGTCCAGATTAATCCAGATAATGTCCAGATTAATCCAGATAATGTCCAGATTAATCCAGATAATGTCCAGATTAATCCAGATAATGTCCAGATTAATCCAGATAATGTCCAGATTAATCCAGATAATGTCCAGATTAATCCAGATAATGTCCAGATTAATCCAGATATGTCCAGATTAATCCAGATGATGTCCAGATTAATACAGATAATTTCCAGATTAGTCCAGATGATGTCCAGATTAATACAGATAATGTCCAGATTAGTGCAGATTAATGTGTACAATTTCCTTTAGAGGAAAGCCAAAAGGTTTCTGTTTCGTTTGGCATATTCATTTCCCGTAAGTTCCTTATTTTGAATTAATTCACCGAAATTATGTATTATTGCCTGTCAACGAGAGTTTACAGTAAAGTTAAAGTCTTAAAAGTAAAGCAACTTCGTAAGTAGTTTCAGAATTATTCCAATGGGAATAAGTTATGAACGTAAAATTCTTCGCAAGCTTGGTAAATTCTGCAAAGTGTACACAAATAGTGACAGCAAAGTAGGATTTCGATTTTGTAGAATAGGTGAGCTTCTTATTCCTTTCCTATTTCTTTATTCTTTTGCCGTATCTGCTTACTCTTTTTGTCACATTCTCATAACCTCTTCTCAGCTTTTTAATATTGGTCCCGAATCCTTTCCTTTGATTTACAAACTTAAAATACATTGGTAAAGCGTCTAAATAAGAAAATAAAAAAGAAACTTACTATTAAAATATTTAACAAGTGCCTATGGCCACGGATTAGGGAAGGGGGCCTAAATTATCTATAATCCCGAAAGTTCGAAATCAGGCACTCCGCTACATAACCAGAAACCTATTTAATTATTTATTAACTGCCCAACGTCCGGATATTCTCTGTAAAAAATTTGACTAGTTACCATGTAATTAAAGGGAGAGATGTCTCTGGTTATTTAACGGGTTTCCTCATTTCGTACTTGCGGGATTATAGATAATTTAGGCCCCCTTCCCTAATCCGTGGCCATGGGCACTTGTTAAATATTTTAATAGTACCTAGTTTTATAATCATGGTAAAGTGGCAAGCAACATGTGCCGACCACAGAATCGATTTCTTTTTGCACTTTTGCATTGAACCTCTGGATTCAATACCATGAACAAAAATACAGATTCAAAGAATTTGTTGTTTACATTCCAGCTGCTATCATATCTTTCATTACACTAATGAGTTGGTGATCACAAAAGACACGTTTCATTTTCTTATCTTTCTCACATTCGTCAATCTTTTGAAGAAAGTGGTCAGAAAAGCACTCTGGGTTATCTGTGTACAATCCCAATGACCGTCTTTCGTCTAATACTTTCTACGAGTAATTAAATTAACAATTATTTATCTTATAATGTGTTTAATCCCTTGCGATATCAGGAACGAATCGTCATAGGCTAAATAAAACTTTATAAGCAATAATGTTTCATCATCAATTCTTTGCATAAATCAAAATTATAGTAAATACTTAACCTTTACAATTGTCTAATCTTCAAAATATTGTTGTTCAGTTGGGTATGTCCAAAAATTTCGCGAGCTCTCCTTCGTTTCGAAAAATGCAACGCAAAACCTAGTCTCCACAAAGGAGTGTTCGTTATATCGTTTACCGTAGTTATAAGTTCTTGAGGTTTTCGTCTTTACTTAAGAATTTCTTTCCACCAACAATGCACAATGATAGCCGCAAAATTAAACAGATTTTTAACTTGTATTTTGTTATTCGATTGTATATATATTTTTAAATGTTATTCAATTAACAATGTCTCCTAGCTTAGATTTAGATACTATGTTCCATATAACTGATATTACAATATTTCCACACTACTCCGTTCAAAGAGACTGACGTGAAATGGCTCAGGTCCGTTGACCAGACCGAAGTCTTCTCTGAATCCCAATATCTCCGACTCTTCTGCCTTACGTATTGTATACTTCCGAAGCATTCCTACAAAATAAGTGAATGCAGTTGAACGGGAAACAGCTGCGGCTGGACAAGTTCTGCTGCCTAACATATAAACGAGTTCTGTAGACGCGACGATTTGTCATATTTCTTAAAACTTTTGAATTGTAATACAGTGAGATTCTAAGGTCAGGCAACATAGTGCTAAAGTTTGCGACATATTCTAATTCATATGTATGTTTTTCCCGGTCATAAATATTCATTAGAAGCATGTCGCAAGTTTTAGCCCCGCGTTCCTAATGTTGCGTGACTTTTGAATCTCACTGTACTTACCTAAGCCAAATATAAGCATGCGATCTATCCTTTCTTGAATTATTTGGTTGTCATCATCCAAAAACCTTTCTGGACGAAAAATGTCTGAATTTTCCCAATAGGCATCATCAAACCGGGTAACAGCTACAACCACAGCTACCCCTGTCCCCTGCAAAACCACGAACGACTACTGGTATTCAAACTAGGAGATATCTTTGTTGTAGCTTTGTTGTACAAAGGAAATTATTGTATGAATCTGATAAAATTTATATTTGAATGAGTTTGATGGCATCGAATGATGTAATCAAAGAAAGCATAAGTAAGAGAGAAGATACATGCCTATAATACTGTAACTTAGTCTATAAGTTTGCTTTACAAAGTATGTTGACGCATAAATTTGATTTCATTGAAGAATTTGAGGGAATCAAAGAACTCATAAGAAATAACGGTGAGAAAATTTGTGATTACTTTGCAAATTAAATTAATCTTATATGTGAATTTGATTGTATTTAATGAAATATTAAGTATATTCTAATTGAATCAGGAAAACTCTAATTTAGTTTATAATATAATGTAATAGATATAGATATTTATGACAACTGAGAACCCAAATGGACATCAAGTGTGATTTCCCATTTGCTTTCTTGGTGATAGTGTCACCTATAGGCAGAACAACATTCTTGTAATGTTGATATTGCCAGACACCTTAATAAAATTGGATTTGAATTTGCATCTATTGGAAATATTTGCTGACTCGGGAGAGTCCCCAGTTGGCCTATAAGTATGGAATTAATTAGCAAGAATAAAATTGAGACTATATTGCAAATTATAGTAGTACCTATATTTAAACACTGATTTTCGTAATGAAGGATAGGAAGTATACATTAAAGTAATATGTAAATTGGAAGAGTACTAATATCGAGTCCAGACCTTTTGCACATGTTGTCCATCAATATATTGGTCTTCGGAGCATAGTCTTGGTAACATTGGGAAAACATTGGCCATTCTGTGTATTTCATTTAACGTCGCAACTGTGTAGGGCATTCTATAAACAAAATAATTAATTAATTCAACTGCGTAATTTGTGAAAACTGCTTTGCACAACGCTGTGCACAAAAATGAGACGAAAAAATTTTGGAACATTAATTTATATGCAAATGTTCAAATCTTAAACAGTAAAAATTAGCCTATATTCAAAAAGCATAAATTGAGACCTAATTCCAGAAATAAATTTTCACAGGGCTTTATGCGGTAACGTATGTACTATTTACTAATCCATTTTTGGATTTGTCTACTAACTCAAATTTTTGTTACATTGTACAATCCTTCTCTCATTTTTTAATATTATGTCCGAATTCTTTTTCTAATTTATTCTTATTCATTTCTAAAACATTTGAAAAAGAAATTGACCTTAATTTATAATCATGGTAAAGTGGCAAGCTACATGTACCCACAACAGCATCGATTTCTTGCTGTACTTTATTTTGAACTTCTGGATGCAATACCATGAAGAAAAGTACAGATTCAAAGAATTTGCTTGTTGTTTCCATTCCAGCTGCTATCATATCTTGCATTATACTAATTAGTTGGTCGTCACAAAAGATACGTTTCATTTTCTCATCCTTCTCACATTCGTCAATCTTTTGAAGAAAATGGTCAGAAAAGCACTCTGGGTTATCTTTGTACAATCCCAATGACCGTCTTTCGTCTACTATTTTCTGCAAGTAACTCAATTCACATTATTTTTCCTATTATAGCATATTTATTTATTTCAATGCCATATCTGGGAAAAATGATTCCAAGCTGTTAACAACTTGGAAATAATGTTTATCAATGTCCACATGGAAGCGATTAATTTATGGATTAAATTATTAGTATAAATTAAAAATATGTAAAAAGTAAAGTAGTAAAGTCGAGTAAATATATTACCTTTAAAATTCTCCTAAGGGTCAAAATATAGCTGTTCAGTTCGTTGTATCCAAAAATTTCACGAGCTCTCTTTCGTTTCGATAAAAGCAACGCAAAAATTAATTTCCACAAAGAAACTTTGGTTAAGTTGCTTACAGCAGTAATAAAGTACTTGAGGTCTTCGTCATCGCTTGAAAATTTCTTTCCACCAACAATACACCAAATAATGTTGATAGCCGCAAAATTAAACAGATTTTCAACTTGTATTTTGTTTTTCGTCCGCTCCTTCATTACATCTAACTGAAGTAGTAAATCGGGTAACTGGTCACCTAGAATCGAAGTCATCACATTATTTTTTCCAAACCCCAATTGAATTAGTTTTTTCACCGTGTACTTTTTCAACTCCTTAGGTGTTTTGCCATTATTTATTAGAATACCTGCAATTAAAGCAATATTTAAATTTAATTTCGCTATGCAAATGTATTTCATTGTATTTTCCTTAAGGATACTCTTATGACTAAAAAAAGAATTGCATAGCTAAAAGAATTTATTACCTAAGAGGAACGATTAGACAAAATTCGTGTTTCAGAAAAGAATATTGGCCAACTCTTGTTTGTTAAACAACTTACCACCGTATTTTCCTCCTGAATAAAATTCCACAAAATTACGAGGTGCTCTATTGTAAAATGTGTCACTTTTAAGGACTTTTATAATGTTGTCGTAGTCGAAAATGATGCACCCTGTAAATTAAGATAAGGTTTTGTATGAAACAAAAAACGATTAACAAATATAAAAATCAATATGTACTTTCTGAAAACTAACTGAAGCCAAAAAGATAGTATTGGGAAATATTTTTTGAAAATGTGCATATATTTTACCGAATGGTTTTCCAAACAGATTGATCACATTTGGAACTCTTTTAGATAAGGACTTTGAAGAACAGTACTTGTAGTACATTTTTCTGTACAAGGACTCCTTCTGCCCTAAAACTGACTTTCGCTTCCTATAAACGGCCCAATGCAATCCGTTTAGTAAATCCAATAATTTTGCTATTTCCCCACCTTCGAATCCAAGATTGACGACATGATTATTAAAAACAACATTAAAATCAAATTTACAATTAATAAAAATTTACATGTGGCAATATAATATGACAATTCTCCAGAAACACATAGTGAACACGAACTTTTATGAATCTAAGTAATTTTTTAAATTGGTATTCATTAACATCAATATGCACATTGAACAAAAGCTGCAGAACAAAAGTTAACCAACAGCATCAGTAATTCTAAACACAGCTGACTACTGCTCTCCCCATTGTGACCTGATAGTAAGCCTTTTAGCCTTTCCGTTTAAATTATTGAAATTAAATTAAATCAGATATACAGATATCCAAGATGCCTAGACAAAGTATTTTCTCTACCTAGGCGAAGCCATACTAATAAACATAATTGGATTCGACCAGTTCCAAGACCACAGAAAGAAGATTCATTGAGTAGAATAACTCAATGGTCGAAAGGGCTACATATTCATCCCCCATAAGTGGTCGAATCCTTGTATGTTTATCATTATGCCATCACCTAGTTAGGGGTTGTCTGGGCACCTTGCAGATACCACGAATTGGTACATAATAAACGGGTGTAACACCATAGTATCCAAGTACCGTCCGAAATATAAGTGGACCACTGATTTGAATGTGTAAATTATATCAAATGTTGATATAATGGTCAAATTCCATCCAAAACGTAAACGATAGAAACTGTTATAATGTATCAGTTTGTTGGAAGTTGGAATATATTGGCTAAATAATATTTCTGTCAAAGCCAAGGTCAAAAGATAAATGGGAGCTGTACATGTAGACGTGGGAAATATTTAACTTATATTTATGTTACCTGGTATACGGATTATAATAATGGTTAACTTTTGTAACATACTTTGAGAAGATGTTGTAACAAAGTTCTGACGCATGCACGTTGTATCATGTACATGGAACTGTAGGTAGGCTTTATGTTTACGACTCTATTTCCGGAACCGGTTGACCGATTGACATCATCTTCGAACTTGACCTCACACTGGACCTTAATAGTGTGCTCCTAATGTGTTTCAAGTTAGAAGTCATTGTGTCAACCCATTCTCAAGTTGTCCATCAGGCAGATAGACAGTCCGCGCATTTCCGCGATATTAAGTATATAACGATATTTAATAAACCATTAGAAAACGTATATATCACAGTAGTGCAACCGAAATATTGTTATTTATTTCAAAATATTCAAAAGAGTTCGAAATTATTTGAAAATATTTAAGAGTTCGAAATTATTTCAAAACATTCAAAAAAGTTTTAAATTATTTCAAAATATTCAAAAGAGTTCGAAATTATTTCAAAACATTCAAAAAAGTTTGAAATTATTTCAAAACATTCAAAAAAGTTTGAAATTATTTCAAAATATTCAAAAAGTTTGAACTTATTTCAAACTATTCAAAAAAGTTTGAAATTATTTCAAACTATTCAAAAAAGTTTGAAATTATTTCAAACTATTCAAAAAAGTTTGAAATTATTTCAAACTATTCAAAAAAGGGTTGGAGTAAGGCAGAGGTGGCAGAGGGTGAGGAGGAGGAGGAGGAGGAAGGAGGAGGAAGAGGAGGAGGAGGAAGAGGAGGAGGGAGGAGGAAGAGGAGGAGGAGGGAGGAGGAAGAGGAGGAGGAGGGAGGAGGAAGAGGAGGAGGGGGGAGAAAGAGGGAGGAAAAGGAACATTGAGATTTCAAGGTTTGATTGCAATGAATGGGTGTATGCTTTCACTTCGTCAAATGTGGTATTACCCTCACGCTCCTCTTCCTAGCAGAATTATGTATTTCCCTCTATGCCCTCCTCCTCGCAGAAAAATGTAGTGTTGGCATATTTTCCCATTGTATACCATGAATTGTTACGAAATGGTCGTAAAACTTAAAAACTCAGCCCCCAATACAACACCCACCAATGCAAAATGCAAGATTATTGAGGAATAGTTAATAGTTTCTAACCTAACCTAATAAAAAATAAACGAACTTCAATGTAGATAAAATATTAATATGGTCACCTTAATGGGGGGTGCTTTTTATTTGGTGGGTGCCAAATCCATTTTTGGGGGGTAAATTTATTTGGTGGGTGCCAAATTCATTTGGGGGGGCACCTTATAGTAGGTCCGGTAGTATTTCCTCGCTAACCTCCTCCTAGCAGAATTATGTATTTCCCTCTCTGCCCTCTTCCTAGCGGAATTATGTATTTTCCTCCTGCCCTCTTCCTAGACAGAACAATGTAGTGCTTCTTGGGCACCCTCCTCCTAGTGGAACTACGCATTTACCTCCTTCTATTACAATTATGTTCAATGTACTAACGAAACACACCTTATAACTTTTATGCGGCATTTCCCTCGCTGTCCTCCTCCTGGAGAAGTATCTACTTGGAGTAAGGCAGCGACGGCAGCGAGGGAAATAGTACGTAAGGGTATCATTTTATCTGCAGTGGAGATGAATACTTTATATGCATTACAACCAAACTTTGAATTTTTTTCCTCCCTCCTCCTCCTCCTCTTCCTCCCTCCTCCTCTTCCTCCTCCTCCCTCCTCCTCTTCCTCCTCCTCCCTCCTCTTCCTCCTCCTCCCTCCTCCTCTTCCTCCTCCTCCCTCCTCCCTCCTCCTCCTCCTCCTCCTCACCCTCTGCCACCTCTGCCTTACTCCAACCCAAAAAAGTTTCAATTTACTTCAATGTATTCTAAAACAACACGTACTGGTCACCAGAGCAGACTACGACATATAGTGGTCGCCAGTGCAGACTACGACACATACCACAACATACACAAAACATTACACACAACATACGTCTAGCACGAACAATTAAACCTTCCCCTTTAAGGGGAAGGTGTTACCCAATTTTGCTCATTTACGAACCTGTTCATAAGGAGAACTTATATTTTCATAATGTGGAAACAGATACCCAAAAAGTTTAACCGTTCTTGAGTTACAGCGCTATCTCACTGACTGACTAACTAACTAACTCACCAACTAACTAATTGACTGACTGACTAACTGACTCACAGACAGACAGCCCAATCGCATACAGTAGTTGCACTACTGAAATACATCATTCCAAATTGCACCTACAGGTAACTACCTATTTTAAATCCAAAATCATAATTTTGAGCAGTCAGATTTCTGAGTTCTATTATTATTATTAGTGATAAACAAAAGACGCATTTCAGCACAATCTAATAATGAGACAGATATAGTCTTAGGAACAACAGTAGCTATAGTATTACTTCTCTTGTGACAACTTGAAATGATTTTTACCTTTTCGGGGTGTATATATCCATTTTATCAATGCACAAAGAAGAAAGAGTAGCGAAGCCCATAAGAGAAATGGGACAAACGAAATTCCAATGTAGGCCATCCCTTCTGGTTCCTATACAACCCTTAGCGGACAAGTATTAAAATGGAACTGAAGAATCGGAAATATTCATTCATAGACCGCAGTCGAAGCTTAAGTGAGCATGCAAAGGTTTAAATTCTCAAAGATGAATTCCTATGAGTCATGAACTAATTTCCCTTGGGAGGAATACCAATGACGCTTCTACTACTGTATTTGGCAATCTATTGCATCACTCTTTTCTTCTCTCTGCAAAGCCAAGCTATATTAAAGGCATACTTTGCACTTGCACAACTCTTTCCCATTTACAACATTCAGAACAAGTTTGCAAGCAATTAATTAAACAAGATTTAAATAAACAAAATAGTTTCACGGCGGTGTGGGAGATTTCTTAAATTTAACTTATACATGTAGAGCAGACTAAACTCGCTTATGACCTTAAATCGCTTAAACCTTATGGGTTTACTATAAATTGAATGACCTGGGATGTGAAAAAATTCCCCAGAACTTTTGCTGTTTTAAGTTTCTTAAACCTAATAATATTCTGTCATGACTCACTATGAATGGAATTATTCGGAGGCTAACAAACAAAATTTGACGTAACCGCAAAATTAAATAACTTACAGATAAAGGAATTGGGAGCGTAGGGAAACTACGAAGACACTTTTTCAAAGATTGTTGACCCCCAAGGCCCTCCTGTAAAACCTTTTTACAGCTGTTCAATTTACTTATATTTATAAGTAAATTGAACAGCATTCACTCTATTTAAATAGAGTGAATGCTTTTAGCGGACACCCCTTTATTGGGGTCTTCTTAGTTAATGCACGCTCCCTTACGAAAACCAGCAGGATTCATTACGTTTAAAGATCATCTTGCATTATCTTTTCAGTTTTTGCAAATTTATTAACATAATTATTTTAATAACCACAACTCACATTGGCAATACTCCGGCATCAAGCTACAAACTGGTCAATTGATCCGGGTTTTGGCAGTACACCGTTGCGCTTCGAATTAACGACAACAAACAATCGTTTCATTAAACAGAATAATTTTGCTGTCACCACCTACGAATGCAAGATTGACGACATGATTATTAAAAGTAGCATTAAAATCAAACTAAGAATTAAAGATTTACATAGGACAATATTTATGACATTTCTCCTGGCCGGCCGCAGCGTAACAATTTAGGGGTAATAGAAATAATCGGCCGGATTTTTTATTTGCCGCTAAACCTTCGTACACAACACGTCTATTTAAAATATGGAAAATTGTATGCAGATAATTGTCGAACATGTTGACATCATCTTCGAGCTTGACGTCACATTGGAGCCTTAGTGTGATCCTAAGGTGTATTTCAAGTTTGAAATCATTGTGCCAATCCATTCTCAGTTATCGCTCAGATAGACAGCCAGCCCATTCCCACAAAATATGTGACGATATTTAATAATGGCTATTTAAAAGGAATAT
>JABJWA020000304.1:0-20405 GCA_020352615.2 Yoshiicerus persimilis | reverse complement strand
AAAAGATGGAGATATAATTAACATTGATGTAATGGTAAGTTCGTAAGTTAAATATGGAAGCTTCATAAATGACTAATATTTTAAAATTGCTAGCCAATCCAATCTTGTTCATTCCGATATTAGATACACAAATGCAATTTCAGGTTTACTATAATGGTTATCATGGCGATTGCTCTGAGACTGCAATGATTGGGAACGTGGATATGCCTGGAAGAGAACTAGTAGAAACTGCCAAAGCTTGTTTGTACGAAGGGATTCGTATTTGTGGTCCTGGAATTCCCTTTTCAGCTATTGGTATGCCTGTTTATTGTACCCTTGCAGTTATTTCTTTGTCGTTTGTGAAGCACATTCCAATTGCAAAGAAAGTTAGGAGTTCATCGAGTAGATTAATTGGCGTTTCTATTTTATTAGGAAAGGCAATCGAATCTTTTGCTGAAGAAAAAGATTTTACTGTTGTTCCTGCTTTCACAGGGCACGGAATTGGCAACTATGTCCATGGTCCTCCAGATATTTATCATATTGGTAGGTAATTTGACTAATCCAAAATAGGATTACATAGTGTCTGTTTATGCTGCCTTATGCTGCTGCCTGTAAATCTGTTTCACTTTTGTGACAAAATCTCAGAACTCGGGATCTTGAGCTCGGTTAATTATTTTTATTTTTATTTCATTATTTTTGATAAACGTATTAATATTTCACAATTAGTTCATTTAATTGACAATTCAGACATTTAATCGACCATATGCCGTATATTTGGAAGTTGCTGTTTGAAATATAAACTTTATGTATTAATTAATGCATTTGTGTAGTTAATCAACCTCAATACGAATTTTTGTGCAGATTATCCATATCCAGGGACGATGAAACAGGGAAATACCTTTACAATAGAACCGGTGATAACTCAAGGCATGGAAAACATTGTAATATTGGAGGACGGCTGGACTGCGGTAACCGTAGACGAAGCAAGAACTGCACAATTTGAGCATACTGTGCTGATAACTGACTCGGGTGTTGAGATACTCACCTTGTAAGATTAACCATTTACCAGAGAAATAATCATATATTTTAGATTTTAAGACCAAAACACTCGTTACTTTTGTCCTAGATATTAACTGCTTACAACGTCTCTAAATAATATGTAACTCAGTTTTTCTTCAAATAAGCCCACGTAAAACTTGAATAAAAACCCATTTTATTGTGATTCATTTTAACATGTGTATATAGAGGCATTGGGAACTGTAAAGCACGGTATCAAAGTTGGTGAAAGAGATACAATTGGAAGGCCCTTCGAAAATATGGGTTAGTTTGTATAGGTGTCGCTATACCTAAAATGCATTCCTGATTTTACAGGGGTGAAAAACAAAAAATATTCCCTATGTTCCCCATAGTAAACTATTTTTGCGCGTACCTCTTTTTAAAGAATATGGCCGCGGATATTGCAACATCTAAAAGTTAAAGCAGGTAAATGGATACTTTGGGCAGTTTTTGGGAAAAAATTGGCCAAATTTTATATCAAAAATCTTAAATCAAGATGCTGGCATCTTGATATAAGATGCTGGCATCTTGATATAAGATGCTGGCATCTTGATATAAGATGCTGGCATCTTGATATAAGATGCTGGCATCTTGATATAAGATGCTGGCATCTTGATATAAGATGCTGGCATCTTGATATAAGATGCTGGCATCTTGATATAAGATGCTGGCATCTTGATATAAGATGCTGGCATCTTGATATAAGATGCTGGCATCTTGATATAAGATGCTGGCATCTTGATATAAGATGCTGGCATCTTGATATAACATGCTGGCATCTTGATATAAGATGCTGGCATCTTGATATAAGATGCTGGCATCTTGATATAAGATGCTGGCATCTTGATATAAGATGCTGGCATCTTGATATAAGATGCTGGCATCTTGATATAAGATGCTGGCATCTTGATATAAGATGCTGGCATCTTGATATAAGATGCTGGCATCTTGATATAAGATGCTGGCATCTTGATATAAGATGCTGGCATCTTGATATAAGATGCTGGCATCTTGATATAAGATGCTGGCATCTTGATATAAGATGCTGGCATCTTGATATAAGATGCTGGCATCTTGATATAAGATGCTGGCATCTTGATATAAGATGCTGGCATCTTGATATAAGATGCTGGCATCTTGATATAAGATGCTGGCATCTTGATATAAGATGCTGGCATCTTGATATAAGATGCTGGCATCTTGATATAAGATGCTGGCATCTTGATATAAGATGCTGGCATCTTGATATAAGATGCTGGCATCTTGATATAAGATGCTGGCATCTTGATATAAGATGCTGGCATCTTGATATAAGATGCTGGCATCTTGATATAAGATGCTGGCATCTTGATATAAGATGCTGGCATCTTGATATAAGATGCTGGCATCTTGATATAAGATGCTGGCATCTTGATATAAGATGCTGGCATCTTGATATAGGATGCTGGCATCTTGATATAAGATGCTGGCATCTTGATATAAGATGCTGGCATCTTGATATAAGATGCTGGCATCTTGATATAAGATGCTGGCATCTTGATATAAGATGCTGGCATCTTGATATAAGATGCTGGCATCTTGATATAAGATGCTGGCATCTTGATATAACATGCTGGCATCTTGATATAACATGCTGGCATCTTGATATAACATGCTGGCATCTTGATATAAGATGCTGGCATCTTGATATAAGATGCTGGCATCTTGATATAACATGCTGGCATCTTGATATAAGATGCTGGCATCTTGATATAAGATGCTGGCATCTTGATATAAGATGCTGGCATCTTGATATAAGATGCTGGCATCTTGATATAACATGCTGGCATCTGGATATAAGATGCTGGCATCTTGATATAAGATGCTGGCATCTTGATATAAGATGCTGGCATCTTGATATAAGATGCTGGCATCTTGATATAAGATGCTGGCATCTTGATATAACATGCTGGCATCTTGATATAACATGCTGGCATCTTGATATAACATGCTGGCATCTTGATATAACATGCTGGCATCTTGATATAAGATGCTGGCATCTTGATATAAGATGCTGGCATCTTGATATAACATGCTGGCATCTTGATATAACATGCTGGCATCTTGATATAACATGCTGGCATCTTGATATAAGATGCTGGCATCTTGATATAACATGCTGGCATCTTGATATAACATGCTGGCATCTTGATATAACATGCTGGCATCTTGATATAACATGCTGGCATCTTGATATAACATGCTGGCATCTTGATATAAGATGCTGGCATCTTGATATAACATGCTGGCATCTTGATATAAGATGCTGGCATCTTGATATAAGATGCTGGCATCTTGATATAACATGCTGGCATCTTGATATAACATGCTGGCATCTTGATATAAGATGCTGGCATCTTGATATAACATGCTGGCATCTTGATATAAGATGCTGGCATCTTGATATAAGATGCTGGCATCTTGATATAACATGCTGGCATCTTGATATAAGATGCTGGCATCTTGATATAACATGCTGGCATCTTGATATAAGATGCTGGCATCTTGATATAAGATGCTGGCATCTTGATATAAGATGCTGGCATCTTGATATAAGATGCTGGCATCTTGATATAAGATGCTGGCATCTTGATATAAGATGCTGGCATCTTGATATAAGATGCTGGCATCTTGATATAAGATGCTGGCATCTTGATATAAGATGCTGGCATCTTGATATAAGATGCTGGCATCTTGATATAAGATGCTGGCATCTTGATATAAGATGCTGGCATCTTGATATAAGATGCTGGCATCTTGATATAAGATGCTGGCATCTTGATATAAGATGCTGGCATCTTGATATAAGATGCTGGCATCTTGATATAAGATGCTGGCATCTTGATATAAGATGCTGGCATCTTGATATAAGATGCTGGCATCTTGATATAAGATGCTGGCATCTTGATATAAGATGCTGGCATCTTGATATAAGATGCTGGCATCTTGATATAACATGCTGGCATCTTGATATAAGATGCTGGCATCTTGATATAAGATGCTGGCATCTTGATATAAGATGCTGGCATCTTGATATAACATGCTGGCATCTTGATATAACATGCTGGCATCTTGATATAAGATGCTGGCATCTTGATATAACATGCTGGCATCTTGATATAACATGCTGGCATCTTGATATAAGATGCTGGCATCTTGATATAACATGCTGGCATCTTGATATAAGATGCTGGCATCTTGATATAACATGCTGGCATCTTGATATAACATGCTGGCATCTTGATATAAGATGCTGGCATCTTGATATAACATGCTGGCATCTTGATATAACATGCTGGCATCTTGATATAAGATGCTGGCATCTTGATATAACATGCTGGCATCTTGATATAAGATGCTGGCATCTTGATATAAGATGCTGGCATCTTGATATAAGATGCTGGCATCTTGATATAAGATGCTGGCATCTTGATATAAGATGCTGGCATCTTGATATAAGATGCTGGCATCTTGATATAAGATGCTGGCATCTTGATATAAGATGCTGGCATCTTGATATAAGATGCTGGCATCTTGATATAAGATGCTGGCATCTTGATATAAGATGCTGGCATCTTGATATAAGATGCTGGCATCTTGATATAAGATGCTGGCATCTTGATATAAGATGCTGGCATCTTGATATAAGATGCTGGCATCTTGATATAAGATGCTGGCATCTTGATATAAGATGCTGGCATCTTGATATAAGATGCTGGCATCTTGATATAAGATGCTGGCATCTTGATATAACATGCTGGCATCTTGATATAAGATGCTGGCATCTTGATATAAGATGCTGGCATCTTGATATAAGATGCTGGCATCTTGATATAACATGCTGGCATCTTGATATAAGATGCTGGCATCTTGATATAAGATGCTGGCATCTTGATATAAGATGCTGGCATCTTGATATAAGATGCTGGCATCTTGATATAAGATGCTGGCATCTTGATATAAGATGCTGGCATCTTGATATAAGATGCTGGCATCTTGATATAAGATGCTGGCATCTTGATATAAGATGCTGGCATCTTGATATAAGATGCTGGCATCTTGATATAAGATGCTGGCATCTTGATATAAGATGCTGGCATCTTGATATAAGATGCTGGCATCTTGATATAAGATGCTGGCATCTTGATATAAGATGCTGGCATCTTGATATAAGATGCTGGCATCTTGATATAAGATGCTGGCATCTTGATATAAGATGCTGGCATCTTGATATAAGATGCTGGCATCTTGATATAAGATGCTGGCATCTTGATATAAGATGCTGGCATCTTGATATAAGATGCTGGCATCTTGATATAAGATGCTGGCATCTTGATATAAGATGCTGGCATCTTGATATAAGATGCTGGCATCTTGATATAAGATGCTGGCATCTTGATATAAGATGCTGGCATCTTGATATAAGATGCTGGCATCTTGATATAAGATGCTGGCATCTTGATATAAGATGCTGGCATCTTGATATAAGATGCTGGCATCTTGATATAAGATGCTGGCATCTTGATATAAGATGCTGGCATCTTGATATAAGATGCTGGCATCTTGATATAAGATGCTGGCATCTTGATATAAGATGCTGGCATCTTGATATAAGATGCTGGCATCTTGATATAAGATGCTGGCATCTTGATATAAGATGCTGGCATCTTGATATAAGATGCTGGCATCTTGATATAAGATGCTGGCATCTTGATATAAGATGCTGGCATCTTGATATAAGATGCTGGCATCTTGATATAAGATGCTGGCATCTTGATATAAGATGCTGGCATCTTGATATAAGATGCTGGCATCTTGATATAAGATGCTGGCATCTTGATATAAGATGCTGGCATCTTGATATAAGATGCTGGCATCTTGATATAAGATGCTGGCATCTTGATATAAGATGCTGGCATCTTGATATAAGATGCTGGCATCTTGATATAAGATGCTGGCATCTTGATATAACATGCTGGCATCTTGATATAAGATGCTGGCATCTTGATATAAGATGCTGGCATCTTGATATAAGATGCTGGCATCTTGATATAAGATGCTGGCATCTTGATATAAGATGCTGGCATCTTGATATAAGATGCTGGCATCTTGATATAAGATGCTGGCATCTTGATATAAGATGCTGGCATCTTGATATAAGATGCTGGCATCTTGATATAAGATGCTGGCATCTTGATATAAGATGCTGGCATCTTGATATAAGATGCTGGCATCTTGATATAAGATGCTGGCATCTTGATATAAGATGCTGGCATCTTGATATAAGATGCTGGCATCTTGATATAAGATGCTGGCATCTTGATATAAGATGCTGGCATCTTGATATAAGATGCTGGCATCTTGATATAAGATGCTGGCATCTTGATATAAGATGCTGGCATCTTGATATAAGATGCTGGCATCTTGATATAAGATGCTGGCATCTTGATATAAGATGCTGGCATCTTGATATAAGATGCTGGCATCTTGATATAAGATGCTGGCATCTTGATATAAGATGCTGGCATCTTGATATAAGATGCTGGCATCTTGATATAAGATGCTGGCATCTTGATATAAGATGCTGGCATCTTGATATAAGATGCTGGCATCTTGATATAAGATGCTGGCATCTTGATATAAGATGCTGGCATCTTGATATAAGATGCTGGCATCTTGATATAACATGCTGGCATCTTGATATAAGATGCTGGCATCTTGATATAAGATGCTGGCATCTTGATATAAGATGCTGGCATCTTGATATAAGATGCTGGCATCTTGATATAACATGCTGGCATCTTGATATAAGATGCTGGCATCTTGATATAAGATGCTGGCATCTTGATATAACATGCTGGCATCTTGATATAACATGCTGGCATCTTGATATAAGATGCTGGCATCTTGATATAAGATGCTGGCATCTTGATATAAGATGCTGGCATCTTGATATAAGATGCTGGCATCTTGATATAAGATGCTGGCATCTTGATATAACATGCTGGCATCTTGATATAAGATGCTGGCATCTTGATATAACATGCTGGCATCTTGATATAAGATGCTGGCATCTTGATATAAGATGCTGGCATCTTGATATAAGATGCTGGCATCTTGATATAAGATGCTGGCATCTTGATATAAGATGCTGGCATCTTGATATAAGATGCTGGCATCTTGATATAAGATGCTGGCATCTTGATATAAGATGCTGGCATCTTGATATAACATGCTGGCATCTTGATATAAGATGCTGGCATCTTGATATAAGATGCTGGCATCTTGATATAAGATGCTGGCATCTTGATATAAGATGCTGGCATCTTGATATAAGATGCTGGCATCTTGATATAAGATGCTGGCATCTTGATATAAGATGCTGGCATCTTGATATAAGATGCTGGCATCTTGATATAAGATGCTGGCATCTTGATATAAGATGCTGGCATCTTGATATAAGATGCTGGCATCTTGATATAAGATGCTGGCATCTTGATATAAGATGCTGGCATCTTGATATAAGATGCTGGCATCTTGATATAAGATGCTGGCATCTTGATATAAGATGCTGGCATCTTGATATAAGATGCTGGCATCTTGATATAAGATGCTGGCATCTTGATATAAGATGCTGGCATCTTGATATAAGATGCTGGCATCTTGATATAAGATGCTGGCATCTTGATATAAGATGCTGGCATCTTGATATAAGATGCTGGCATCTTGATATAAGATGCTGGCATCTTGATATAAGATGCTGGCATCTTGATATAAGATGCTGGCATCTTGATATAAGATGCTGGCATCTTGATATAAGATGCTGGCATCTTGATATAAGATGCTGGCATCTTGATATAAGATGCTGGCATCTTGATATAAGATGCTGGCATCTTGATATAAGATGCTGGCATCTTGATATAAGATGCTGGCATCTTGATATAAGATGCTGGCATCTTGATATAAGATGCTGGCATCTTGATATAAGATGCTGGCATCTTGATATAAGATGCTGGCATCTTGATATAAGATGCTGGCATCTTGATATAAGATGCTGGCATCTTGATATAAGATGCTGGCATCTTGATATAAGATGCTGGCATCTTGATATAAGATGCTGGCATCTTGATATAAGATGCTGGCATCTTGATATAAGATGCTGGCATCTTGATATAAGATGCTGGCATCTTGATATAAGATGCTGGCATCTTGATATAAGATGCTGGCATCTTGATATAAGATGCTGGCATCTTGATATAAGATGCTGGCATCTTGATATAAGATGCTGGCATCTTGATATAAGATGCTGGCATCTTGATATAAGATGCTGGCATCTTGATATAAGATGCTGGCATCTTGATATAAGATGCTGGCATCTTGATATAACATGCTGGCATCTTGATATAACATGCTGGCATCTTGATATAAGATGCTGGCATCTTGATATAAGATGCTGGCATCTTGATATAAGATGCTGGCATCTTGATATAAGATGCTGGCATCTTGATATAAGATGCTGGCATCTTGATATAAGATGCTGGCATCTTGATATAAGATGCTGGCATCTTGATATAAGATGCTGGCATCTTGATATAAGATGCTGGCATCTTGATATAAGATGCTGGCATCTTGATATAAGATGCTGGCATCTTGATATAAGATGCTGGCATCTTGATATAAGATGCTGGCATCTTGATATAAGATGCTGGCATCTTGATATAAGATGCTGGCATCTTGATATAAGATGCTGGCATCTTGATATAAGATGCTGGCATCTTGATATAAGATGCTGGCATCTTGATATAAGATGCTGGCATCTTGATATAAGATGCTGGCATCTTGATATAAGATGCTGGCATCTTGATATAAGATGCTGGCATCTTGATATAAGATGCTGGCATCTTGATATAAGATGCTGGCATCTTGATATAAGATGCTGGCATCTTGATATAAGATGCTGGCATCTTGATATAAGATGCTGGCATCTTGATATAAGATGCTGGCATCTTGATATAAGATGCTGGCATCTTGATATAAGATGCTGGCATCTTGATATAAGATGCTGGCATCTTGATATAAGATGCTGGCATCTTGATATAAGATGCTGGCATCTTGATATAACATGCTGGCATCTTGATATAAGATGCTGGCATCTTGATATAACATGCTGGCATCTTGATATAACATGCTGGCATCTTGATATAACATGCTGGCATCTTGATATAAGATGCTGGCATCTTGATATAAGATGCTGGCATCTTGATATAAGATGCTGGCATCTTGATATAAGATGCTGGCATCTTGATATAAGATGCTGGCATCTTGATATAAGATGCTGGCATCTTGATATAAGATGCTGGCATCTTGATATAAGATGCTGGCATCTTGATATAACATGCTGGCATCTTGATATAACATGCTGGCATCTTGATATAAGATGCTGGCATCTTGATATAAGATGCTGGCATCTTGATATAAGATGCTGGCATCTTGATATAAGATGCTGGCATCTTGATATAAGATGCTGGCATCTTGATATAAGATGCTGGCATCTTGATATAACATGCTGGCATCTTGATATAAGATGCTGGCATCTTGATATAAGATGCTGGCATCTTGATATAAGATGCTGGCATCTTGATATAAGATGCTGGCATCTTGATATAAGATGCTGGCATCTTGATATAAGATGCTGGCATCTTGATATAAGATGCTGGCATCTTGATATAAGATGCTGGCATCTTGATATAAGATGCTGGCATCTTGATATAAGATGCTGGCATCTTGATATAAGATGCTGGCATCTTGATATAAGATGCTGGCATCTTGATATAAGATGCTGGCATCTTGATATAAGATGCTGGCATCTTGATATAAGATGCTGGCATCTTGATATAAGATGCTGGCATCTTGATATAAGATGCTGGCATCTTGATATAAGATGCTGGCATCTTGATATAAGATGCTGGCATCTTGATATAAGATGCTGGCATCTTGATATAAGATGCTGGCATCTTGATATAAGATGCTGGCATCTTGATATAAGATGCTGGCATCTTGATATAAGATGCTGGCATCTTGATATAAGATGCTGGCATCTTGATATAAGATGCTGGCATCTTGATATAAGATGCTGGCATCTTGATATAAGATGCTGGCATCTTGATATAAGATGCTGGCATCTTGATATAAGATGCTGGCATCTTGATATAAGATGCTGGCATCTTGATATAAGATGCTGGCATCTTGATATAAGATGCTGGCATCTTGATATAAGATGCTGGCATCTTGATATAAGATGCTGGCATCTTGATATAAGATGCTGGCATCTTGATATAAGATGCTGGCATCTTGATATAAGATGCTGGCATCTTGATATAAGATGCTGGCATCTTGATATAAGATGCTGGCATCTTGATATAAGATGCTGGCATCTTGATATAAGATGCTGGCATCTTGATATAAGATGCTGGCATCTTGATATAAGATGCTGGCATCTTGATATAAGATGCTGGCATCTTGATATAAGATGCTGGCATCTTGATATAAGATGCTGGCATCTTGATATAAGATGCTGGCATCTTGATATAAGATGCTGGCATCTTGATATAAGATGCTGGCATCTTGATATAAGATGCTGGCATCTTGATATAAGATGCTGGCATCTTGATATAAGATGCTGGCATCTTGATATAAGATGCTGGCATCTTGATATAAGATGCTGGCATCTTGATATAAGATGCTGGCATCTTGATATAAGATGCTGGCATCTTGATATAAGATGCTGGCATCTTGATATAAGATGCTGGCATCTTGATATAAGATGCTGGCATCTTGATATAAGATGCTGGCATCTTGATATAAGATGCTGGCATCTTGATATAAGATGCTGGCATCTTGATATAAGATGCTGGCATCTTGATATAAGATGCTGGCATCTTGATATAAGATGCTGGCATCTTGATATAAGATGCTGGCATCTTGATATAAGATGCTGGCATCTTGATATAAGATGCTGGCATCTTGATATAAGATGCTGGCATCTTGATATAAGATGCTGGCATCTTGATATAAGATGCTGGCATCTTGATATAAGATGCTGGCATCTTGATATAAGATGCTGGCATCTTGATATAAGATGCTGGCATCTTGATATAAGATGCTGGCATCTTGATATAAGATGCTGGCATCTTGATATAAGATGCTGGCATCTTGATATAAGATGCTGGCATCTTGATATAAGATGCTGGCATCTTGATATAAGATGCTGGCATCTTGATATAAGATGCTGGCATCTTGATATAAGATGCTGGCATCTTGATATAAGATGCTGGCATCTTGATATAAGATGCTGGCATCTTGATATAAGATGCTGGCATCTTGATATAAGATGCTGGCATCTTGATATAAGATGCTGGCATCTTGATATAAGATGCTGGCATCTTGATATAAGATGCTGGCATCTTGATATAAGATGCTGGCATCTTGATATAAGATGCTGGCATCTTGATATAAGATGCTGGCATCTTGATATAAGATGCTGGCATCTTGATATAAGATGCTGGCATCTTGATATAAGATGCTGGCATCTTGATATAAGATGCTGGCATCTTGATATAAGATGCTGGCATCTTGATATAAGATGCTGGCATCTTGATATAAGATGCTGGCATCTTGATATAAGATGCTGGCATCTTGATATAAGATGCTGGCATCTTGATATAAGATGCTGGCATCTTGATATAAGATGCTGGCATCTTGATATAAGATGCTGGCATCTTGATATAAGATGCTGGCATCTTGATATAAGATGCTGGCATCTTGATATAAGATGCTGGCATCTTGATATAAGATGCTGGCATCTTGATATAAGATGCTGGCATCTTGATATAAGATGCTGGCATCTTGATATAAGATGCTGGCATCTTGATATAAGATGCTGGCATCTTGATATAAGATGCTGGCATCTTGATATAAGATGCTGGCATCTTGATATAAGATGCTGGCATCTTGATATAAGATGCTGGCATCTTGATATAAGATGCTGGCATCTTGATATAAGATGCTGGCATCTTGATATAACATGCTGGCATCTTGATATAACATGCTGGCATCTTGATATAAGATGCTGGCATCTTGATATAAGATGCTGGCATCTTGATATAACATGCTGGCATCTTGATATAAGATGCTGGCATCTTGATATAAGATGCTGGCATCTTGATATAAGATGCTGGCATCTTGATATAAGATGCTGGCATCTTGATATAAGATGCTGGCATCTTGATATAAGATGCTGGCATCTTGATATAAGATGCTGGCATCTTGATATAAGATGCTGGCATCTTGATATAAGATGCTGGCATCTTGATATAACATGCTGGCATCTTGATATAAGATGCTGGCATCTTGATATAACATGCTGGCATCTTGATATAAGATGCTGGCATCTTGATATAAGATGCTGGCATCTTGATATAAGATGCTGGCATCTTGATATAAGATGCTGGCATCTTGATATAAGATGCTGGCATCTTGATATAAGATGCTGGCATCTTGATATAAGATGCTGGCATCTTGATATAAGATGCTGGCATCTTGATATAAGATGCTGGCATCTTGATATAAGATGCTGGCATCTTGATATAAGATGCTGGCATCTTGATATAAGATGCTGGCATCTTGATATAAGATGCTGGCATCTTGATATAAGATGCTGGCATCTTGATATAACATGCTGGCATCTTGATATAAGATGCTGGCATCTTGATATAAGATGCTGGCATCTTGATATAAGATGCTGGCATCTTGATATAAGATGCTGGCATCTTGATATAAGATGCTGGCATCTTGATATAAGATGCTGGCATCTTGATATAAGATGCTGGCATCTTGATATAAGATGCTGGCATCTTGATATAAGATGCTGGCATCTTGATATAAGATGCTGGCATCTTGATATAAGATGCTGGCATCTTGATATAAGATGCTGGCATCTTGATATAAGATGCTGGCATCTTGATATAAGATGCTGGCATCTTGATATAAGATGCTGGCATCTTGATATAAGATGCTGGCATCTTGATATAAGATGCTGGCATCTTGATATAAGATGCTGGCATCTTGATATAAGATGCTGGCATCTTGATATAAGATGCTGGCATCTTGATATAAGATGCTGGCATCTTGATATAACATGCTGGCATCTTGATATAACATGCTGGCATCTTGATATAAGATGCTGGCATCTTGATATAAGATGCTGGCATCTTGATATAAGATGCTGGCATCTTGATATAAGATGCTGGCATCTTGATATAAGATGCTGGCATCTTGATATAACATGCTGGCATCTTGATATAAGATGCTGGCATCTTGATATAAGATGCTGGCATCTTGATATAAGATGCTGGCATCTTGATATAAGATGCTGGCATCTTGATATAAGATGCTGGCATCTTGATATAAGATGCTGGCATCTTGATATAAGATGCTGGCATCTTGATATAAGATGCTGGCATCTTGATATAAGATGCTGGCATCTTGATATAAGATGCTGGCATCTTGATATAAGATGCTGGCATCTTGATATAACATGCTGGCATCTTGATATAAGATGCTGGCATCTTGATATAACATGCTGGCATCTTGATATAAGATGCTGGCATCTTGATATAAGATGCTGGCATCTTGATATAAGATGCTGGCATCTTGATATAAGATGCTGGCATCTTGATATAAGATGCTGGCATCTTGATATAAGATGCTGGCATCTTGATATAAGATGCTGGCATCTTGATATAAGATGCTGGCATCTTGATATAAGATGCTGGCATCTTGATATAAGATGCTGGCATCTTGATATAAGATGCTGGCATCTTGATATAAGATGCTGGCATCTTGATATAAGATGCTGGCATCTTGATATAAGATGCTGGCATCTTGATATAAGATGCTGGCATCTTGATATAAGATGCTGGCATCTTGATATAAGATGCTGGCATCTTGATATAAGATGCTGGCATCTTGATATAAGATGCTGGCATCTTGATATAAGATGCTGGCATCTTGATATAAGATGCTGGCATCTTGATATAAGATGCTGGCATCTTGATATAAGATGCTGGCATCTTGATATAAGATGCTGGCATCTTGATATAAGATGCTGGCATCTTGATATAAGATGCTGGCATCTTGATATAAGATGCTGGCATCTTGATATAAGATGCTGGCATCTTGATATAAGATGCTGGCATCTTGATATAAGATGCTGGCATCTTGATATAAGATGCTGGCATCTTGATATAAGATGCTGGCATCTTGATATAAGATGCTGGCATCTTGATATAAGATGCTGGCATCTTGATATAAGATGCTGGCATCTTGATATAAGATGCTGGCATCTTGATATAAGATGCTGGCATCTTGATATAAGATGCTGGCATCTTGATATAAGATGCTGGCATCTTGATATAAGATGCTGGCATCTTGATATAAGATGCTGGCATCTTGATATAAGATGCTGGCATCTTGATATAAGATGCTGGCATCTTGATATAAGATGCTGGCATCTTGATATAAGATGCTGGCATCTTGATATAAGATGCTGGCATCTTGATATAAGATGCTGGCATCTTGATATAAGATGCTGGCATCTTGATATAAGATGCTGGCATCTTGATATAAGATGCTGGCATCTTGATATAAGATGCTGGCATCTTGATATAAGATGCTGGCATCTTGATATAAGATGCTGGCATCTTGATATAAGATGCTGGCATCTTGATATAAGATGCTGGCATCTTGATATAAGATGCTGGCATCTTGATATAAGATGCTGGCATCTTGATATAAGATGCTGGCATCTTGATATAAGATGCTGGCATCTTGATATAAGATGCTGGCATCTTGATATAAGATGCTGGCATCTTGATATAAGATGCTGGCATCTTGATATAAGATGCTGGCATCTTGATATAAGATGCTGGCATCTTGATATAACATGCTGGCATCTTGATATAAGATGCTGGCATCTTGATATAAGATGCTGGCATCTTGATATAAGATGCTGGCATCTTGATATAAGATGCTGGCATCTTGATATAAGATGCTGGCATCTTGATATAAGATGCTGGCATCTTGATATAACATGCTGGCATCTTGATATAAGATGCTGGCATCTTGATATAAGATGCTGGCATCTTGATATAAGATGCTGGCATCTTGATATAACATGCTGGCATCTTGATATAAGATGCTGGCATCTTGATATAAGATGCTGGCATCTTGATATAAGATGCTGGCATCTTGATATAAGATGCTGGCATCTTGATATAAGATGCTGGCATCTTGATATAAGATGCTGGCATCTTGATATAAGATGCTGGCATCTTGATATAAGATGCTGGCATCTTGATATAAGATGCTGGCATCTTGATATAAGATGCTGGCATCTTGATATAAGATGCTGGCATCTTGATATAAGATGCTGGCATCTTGATATAAGATGCTGGCATCTTGATATAAGATGCTGGCATCTTGATATAAGATGCTGGCATCTTGATATAAGATGCTGGCATCTTGATATAAGATGCTGGCATCTTGATATAAGATGCTGGCATCTTGATATAAGATGCTGGCATCTTGATATAAGATGCTGGCATCTTGATATAAGATGCTGGCATCTTGATATAAGATGCTGGCATCTTGATATAAGATGCTGGCATCTTGATATAAGATGCTGGCATCTTGATATAAGATGCTGGCATCTTGATATAAGATGCTGGCATCTTGATATAAGATGCTGGCATCTTGATATAAGATGCTGGCATCTTGATATAAGATGCTGGCATCTTGATATAAGATGCTGGCATCTTGATATAAGATGCTGGCATCTTGATATAAGATGCTGGCATCTTGATATAAGATGCTGGCATCTTGATATAAGATGCTGGCATCTTGATATAAGATGCTGGCATCTTGATATAAGATGCTGGCATCTTGATATAAGATGCTGGCATCTTGATATAAGATGCTGGCATCTTGATATAAGATGCTGGCATCTTGATATAAGATGCTGGCATCTTGATATAAGATGCTGGCATCTTGATATAAGATGCTGGCATCTTGATATAAGATGCTGGCATCTTGATATAAGATGCTGGCATCTTGATATAAGATGCTGGCATCTTGATATAACATGCTGGCATCTTGATATAAGATGCTGGCATCTTGATATAAGATGCTGGCATCTTGATATAAGATGCTGGCATCTTGATATAACATGCTGGCATCTTGATATAAGATGCTGGCATCTTGATATAACATGCTGGCATCTTGATATAAGATGCTGGCATCTTGATATAAGATGCTGGCATCTTGATATAAGATGCTGGCATCTTGATATAAGATGCTGGCATCTTGATATAACATGCTGGCATCTTGATATAAGATGCTGGCATCTTGATATAAGATGCTGGCATCTTGATATAAGATGCTGGCATCTTGATATAAGATGCTGGCATCTTGATATAAGATGCTGGCATCTTGATATAAGATGCTGGCATCTTGATATAACATGCTGGCATCTTGATATAAGATGCTGGCATCTTGATATAAGATGCTGGCATCTTGATATAAGATGCTGGCATCTTGATATAACATGCTGGCATCTTGATATAAGATGCTGGCATCTTGATATAAGATGCTGGCATCTTGATATAAGATGCTGGCATCTTGATATAAGATGCTGGCATCTTGATATAAGATGCTGGCATCTTGATATAAGATGCTGGCATCTTGATATAAGATGCTGGCATCTTGATATAAGATGCTGGCATCTTGATATAAGATGCTGGCATCTTGATATAACATGCTGGCATCTTGATATAACATGCTGGCATCTTGATATAACATGCTGGCATCTTGATATAAGATGCTGGCATCTTGATATAAGATGCTGGCATCTTGATATAAGATGCTGGCATCTTGATATAAGATGCTGGCATCTTGATATAAGATGCTGGCATCTTGATATAAGATGCTGGCATCTTGATATAAGATGCTGGCATCTTGATATAAGATGCTGGCATCTTGATATAAGATGCTGGCATCTTGATATAAGATGCTGGCATCTTGATATAAGATGCTGGCATCTTGATATAAGATGCTGGCATCTTGATATAAGATGCTGGCATCTTGATATAACATGCTGGCATCTTGATATAACATGCTGGCATCTTGATATAAGATGCTGGCATCTTGATATAAGATGCTGGCATCTTGATATAAGATGCTGGCATCTTGATATAAGATGCTGGCATCTTGATATAAGATGCTGGCATCTTGATATAAGATGCTGGCATCTTGATATAAGATGCTGGCATCTTGATATAAGATGCTGGCATCTTGATATAACATGCTGGCATCTTGATATAACATGCTGGCATCTTGATATAAGATGCTGGCATCTTGATATAAGATGCTGGCATCTTGATATAACATGCTGGCATCTTGATATAAGATGCTGGCATCTTGATATAAGATGCTGGCATCTTGATATAAGATGCTGGCATCTTGATATAAGATGCTGGCATCTTGATATAAGATGCTGGCATCTTGATATAAGATGCTGGCATCTTGATATAAGATGCTGGCATCTTGATATAAGATGCTGGCATCTTGATATAAGATGCTGGCATCTTGATATAAGATGCTGGCATCTTGATATAAGATGCTGGCATCTTGATATAAGATGCTGGCATCTTGATATAAGATGCTGGCATCTTGATATAAGATGCTGGCATCTTGATATAAGATGCTGGCATCTTGATATAAGATGCTGGCATCTTGATATAAGATGCTGGCATCTTGATATAAGATGCTGGCATCTTGATATAAGATGCTGGCATCTTGATATAACATGCTGGCATCTTGATATAACATGCTGGCATCTTGATATAAGATGCTGGCATCTTGATATAAGATGCTGGCATCTTGATATAACATGCTGGCATCTTGATATAAGATGCTGGCATCTTGATATAACATGCTGGCATCTTGATATAAGATGCTGGCATCTTGATATAAGATGCTGGCATCTTGATATAAGATGCTGGCATCTTGATATAAGATGCTGGCATCTTGATATAAGATGCTGGCATCTTGATATAAGATGCTGGCATCTTGATATAAGATGCTGGCATCTTGATATAAGATGCTGGCATCTTGATATAAGATGCTGGCATCTTGATATAAGATGCTGGCATCTTGATATAAGATGCTGGCATCTTGATATAAGATGCTGGCATCTTGATATAAGATGCTGGCATCTTGATATAAGCTGCTGGCATCTTGATATAAGATGCTGGCATCTTGATATAAGATGCTGGCATCTTGATATAAGATGCTGGCATCTTGATATAAGATGCTGGCATCTTGATATAACATGCTGGCATCTTGATATAAGATGCTGGCATCTTGATATAAGATGCTGGCATCTTGATATAAGATGCTGGCATCTTGATATAAGATGCTGGCATCTTGATATAAGATGCTGGCATCTTGATATAAGATGCTGGCATCTTGATATAAGATGCTGGCATCTTGATATAAGATGCTGGCATCTTGATATAAGATGCTGGCATCTTGATATAAGATGCTGGCATCTTGATATAAGATTCTGGCATCTTGATATAAGATGCTGGCATCTTGATATAAGATGCTGGCATCTTGATATAAGATGCTGGCATCTTGATATAAGATGCTGGCATCTTGATATAAGATGCTGGCATCTTGATATAACATGCTGGCATCTTGATATAAGATGCTGGCATCTTGATATAACATGCTGGCATCTTGATATAACATGCTGGCATCTTGATATAAGATGCTGGCATCTTGATATAAGATGCTGGCATCTTGATATAAGATGCTGGCATCTTGATATAAGATGCTGGCATCTTGATATAACATGCTGGCATCTTGATATAACATGCTGGCATCTTGATATAAGATGCTGGCATCTTGATATAAGATGCTGGCATCTTGATATAAGATGCTGGCATCTTGATATAAGATGCTGGCATCTTGATATAAGATGCTGGCATCTTGATATAAGATGCTGGCATCTTGATATAAGATGCTGGCATCTTGATATAAGATGCTGGCATCTTGATATAAGATGCTGGCATCTTGATATAAGATGCTGGCATCTTGATATAACATGCTGGCATCTTGATATAAGATGCTGGCATCTTGATATAAGATGCTGGCATCTTGATATAAGATGCTGGCATCTTGATATAACATGCTGGCATCTTGATATAAGATGCTGGCATCTTGATATAAGATGCTGGCATCTTGATATAAGATGCTGGCATCTTGATATAAGATGCTGGCATCTTGATATAAGATGCTGGCATCTTGATATAAGATGCTGGCATCTTGATATAAGATGCTGGCATCTTGATATAAGATGCTGGCATCTTGATATAACATGCTGGCATCTTGATATAAGATGCTGGCATCTTGATATAAGATGCTGGCATCTTGATATAAGATGCTGGCATCTTGATATAAGATGCTGGCATCTTGATATAAGATGCTGGCATCTTGATATAACATGCTGGCATCTTGATATAAGATGCTGGCATCTTGATATAACATGCTGGCATCTTGATATAAGATGCTGGCATCTTGATATAACATGCTGGCATCTTGATATAAGATGCTGGCATCTTGATATAACATGCTGGCATCTTGATATAACATGCTGGCATCTTGATATAACATGCTGGCATCTTGATATAACATGCTGGCATCTTGATATAAGATGCTGGCATCTTGATATAACATGCTGGCATCTTGATATAAGATGCTGGCATCTTGATATAAGATGCTGGCATCTTGATATAAGATGCTGGCATCTTGATATAAGATGCTGGCATCTTGATATAAGATGCTGGCATCTTGATATAAGATGCTGGCATCTTGATATAAGATGCTGGCATCTTGATATAACATGCTGGCATCTTGATATAACATGCTGGCATCTTGATATAACATGCTGGCATCTTGATATAACATGCTGGCATCTTGATATAACATGCTGGCATCTTGATATAAGATGCTGGCATCTTGATATAACATGCTGGCATCTTGATATAAGATGCTGGCATCTTGATATAAGATGCTGGCATCTTGATATAAGATGCTGGCATCTTGATATAAGATGCTGGCATCTTGATATAACATGCTGGCATCTTGATATAACATGCTGGCATCTTGATATAACATGCTGGCATCTTGATATAACATGCTGGCATCTTGAT
>JABJWA020000303.1:0-20411 GCA_020352615.2 Yoshiicerus persimilis | reverse complement strand
ATCATATGTTGAATCTGATATAGCTACATCATACTTGATGATGTGCAAATTTTTGAATGCTTCCTCCATGATGACTAATGATATAATGCGAACCTTAAGGGAACATGAAACAGTCGTTACAGGTTGTCCATCCAAAATCGTCAAGCATTCCCTCGCAAAATGGGTAGTGGCATAAGTCGCAGCAGTAGCATCCTTTGCACTTCTTCAGGGGGCGTTTACAATCTAAATAATTTTCAAATGCTGAATCCCATGGATGCGATGAATTCGAATCTGATGAATCCGAATCTGAGGAATCCGAATCTAATGATTCCTTAGAATCGGAAGGATCTTCCTTAGAATCGGAAGGATCCTCCTTAGAATCGGAAGATTTTTCCGGTGGCGGCTCGTTGCTTGAATTATTCATGATGACTAAACATAAAATAATCAAACAAGGAAGTGAGTCAAAGAAAGCGGGCCGCCTTTGATGCTTGGTAATATAAATACAAGCCGCGCTCTTTAGCATTCAGTAAGCAAAATGGCTTTGAGAAAAATTGTAAGATGTGTCGATATTGACATCGACCGATTTTACTGTGACAGTTGCAAATTTGACTGGCTACAGAAAAAAGAATATCAAATTTATTGTTTAAATAAGGGGGAACAATTGTGTTGGCATTGTCTCTGTGAGGCGCGTAAACACGAAAAAATTGATTTTGCAACGCACAACGACGACTCGGGAATGGAAGACGACGAGTCAATGTAAGTAATCATGTCTATTAATTAAATTATAAAATAATAATTAAACATTATTTAGATATAGTTACCTTGGTACTGATTTATATCCTGACACTCAGCCTACAGAAAAGCAATGGAAACAACTATATCACCATATACAATATGTGTAAGTCGAATCCTTATGTATTTAAGAGCTTATATTCTATATTTGTATGTAATTGCAGCACGAACCAATGTGACGACCCGAAATGCGTAACTCATGGGGAAGAGGAAGGTGAAATCACGGAATTACCACCCGCAAAACGTCGTAAAGTGGAATAATTGTGATTATAATATAGTTATTATGCTTATGTAGTAAATATAGTTAATATGATTATGCTAATGTAGTAAATATAGTTATGATGATTATGCTTATGTAGTAAATATAGTAAATATAGTTAATATGATTATGGTTATGTAGTAAATATGAATATGCTTCTTTAGGAAATATGATGATTATGTAGTAAACCATTATGTATTAAATAAAAAAGAGTTAAAAGTAATTATAATGCTGCTATTTTTATTGCTACATCATTTACTACTTCATTATAATGCTCAAAATTCAGAAAAATCCAAAGTCCGGCTTGCCACGGACTTTCTTTTCGCGGGGCCCGCTCCCTTGGAGGGGGTTGCCGGAGAATTTGGAGGCTGCATTAAAATTAGTCACAAATATAAACATACATAATCGTAAAAAATATGAATGCCATGCAGTTGTTTACCGCAATGCACACCGGTGACGTTTGGGTTGAAGCCTCTGCCGGAGAATTAGGCGGCTGTAAACATAATATACATATAAAATATCTATTAAGATTTCATTAACACCAAGACTTACCGCAACCGGTGACGTCTGTGTTGCTGCAACCTCCGACGACGGCTTTCGCCCCCACTTCCTCCTCCAGTCGGCTCCGTCTTCGTCGTAGTCTGATTCCACCGCCACCGGAATAGCAGGCCACGGCTGGCACCCGTCGTCCGACCCGTACATCAAATCTTCCTTTGGTTTAGGAAGAGGAATGTCTAACTTCGGCCACTCGTATTCCTCCGAGTCGCTCCCCTTATAGTCCACAACCTTCGATGGTTTCACGTCTGGTACGTTGTCCGACTCCGATGATGATGATGAGCACGCTACCGATGAATCTGACGACGGTACCAGTCCGTCAATCTGGACCATTAGCCTTATGTCCTCGATTGTGGGTAACAGCTCATCCTTGAAAACCGGCTTTGATGGACCCTGTTGCTCTACCTTTTCAGGTGTTTCCTCAAGTTGAGTAATATCTAATTCGGGCCATTCTGTCTCCGAATCAGTCGTCGGCTTTGCAGTCTCCTCTTCTGACGAGACATCAATCACCTCCCGAGTCTCCTCTGCCGTATCTGTTTCTGATGACTTTTTCTCCTGTTTTATGTCCACAAGGTCCGGTAAGTTGTCGGATGATGAGGAATCTGATGATGACACCAATTTTTTCACCTCTCCAGTTATTTCAACGTCTGTAATGCCTACAAATGGCATTGTTAGACTGGATGAATGCTTGGATGGATCTGGCGAGGCCATTGTTTTCGCAAAAGTTTTCTCTAGCTTAAAGTCATCGTCGAGGTCTGGCAAATCATCGGAAGAAGACGAATCCCGTTCCTCCATCACATCTCTTCGTTCTTGTGTTAAGTTAAAAAACGTTGCTCGGGGCTCAAAGTCTGAATCTGAATCGGACGGTGGAAGTGGCTTCGAACGCTTCCTGCATGGTCCGGGGGTGGGTGGACGCGGCGGTCTTGAGGGTCCCGGTTTTTGGTCGTCTAGCCTCCACTTAATCTTTATGTAGTTCTCCAACTTTGAAACCCTCGTCTTCAGCTGGTCGCGTTCACTACGTGTATTTAGAAATTGTATTTACATTTACTTTATGCATAATAGTATAACTTACTAGGTGAGAACTTGGATCTGGACATCTTTCTTATTAGTTATAATACAGTCTCCACACGCTGTATTGTTGCCGTAGACGTAAAGAATGCAAGTTTTACTTTTAGTAAGCCAGGTCCAGTTGCAGTATGTACAAGTCCATTTATTCTTTTCCAGCACCCGCGCTTCCTCCGAAGCGGTGTCTTCTTCTGGTCTGTAAATCGAAAATAAAATCAATATTTACAAAATTAAATGTAAAAAAATAGATTTACCTTATTTTCTCTGCTTTCACTTTGCAGTCCGTGCAAAATTGTTCCAACGTCCACATTAAAACATGAATCACCGAATGTAATCCAGGGATCCAATCGAAATTGCATCCATGGCATTGCCATCGATCACGGTCAAAAGCTAGTATTTTAGCAGTCTTTCCCATTTTTCTTCTTAATTAAAAACTTAAAGATGCTCTCATTATAACTGCACTAACTCCTCCTTCTTTTAACCTACGTTGAACTTAATCACTTTTGTTACATTCATTGAACAACATGCACATAAGTATTCATCTAAAACGCACTCGCGACAAGATAGCAATCTTCCACAGCAACAGTTAAAAAATTCCGTTTCTCTTATTGCACAGTATACACAAGGTTTCACTAAATCTCCTGTCCTTGGACGAAGGTTATTGATTTCATCAAACGCGCACTGCTTATCATATAAAGTATGAATACCCAACTTATCAGTTATCCCAGGCAAATATAAATTAATCTTGAGGTCGCAGTACCAACAGTTTGCTGACCCGGGTTCTGCACACGAAGGAAAAAATCCTTGCTTTGATAAGTTGGTTATATTCTCATATTTCATATGATTGTTTTTTATAAATTCAGCATACCTAGTCTCTAACTCTTTCATTGATTCTGTCTTTGGTCCGGAGAACCTCAAAGATATTGAATTAGAAAACATTATGAAAAAACTCTGCATACACCTGTTATAGGAGCATTGCATAAATCGCAGTTGGGGCGATCAAAGACGCAATTTCTGCAGCAGCATATGCAATTGCAGTTAAACATTAACGTTGCTTCGTCGCCACATCTCTTACATATATATGGGCTGATAACTTTACTTTCTTTCATAGACACAACAATATTAAACGCGCACCTTTTACCGTAAAACAAATGCCAAGTATCTGGTTTGGTATCTGTTTTTGTCACCTTTAAATTACAATAATAACAACAGTATCTGTTAACTTGCTTGAAAAATCCTTGCTTAATTATGTCATATTTATCTACTACATCTTCACCTTTAAATGTCCTCTTCCTAGCTAAAGCCGTTGCACGGGATGGATGTCTTGGTCCTTTTGCTTTAAAAGATACCACTGTCAACATTTTGTAACTTAATGCTAACACATTTTTGCAGTACTCCTCTTCTTGCAAAGCACTTAACAAAGGACTTAACAAAGGATCAGCGTCTCTTGTAGCCAATCGACCTGTAAAGTATAACATGCTGAAATAACATAACCTTTCATTAAGTGTATTTATTCAATATGTTATACTTTACCTAAGAATTCGCAGACGTTATAATGGTCAAACAGGCATTCCCAACTCATGGAATATCCCTCTGATGACACTCTTGCCAACCTGTCTTCCGTATTTTCATCGGCACGTAGTATTATGTGTATATGTCGCTTTCTCCAAGGTTCCAATTCTATTTGTTCTAGTGTATATGAATGCAAGTAAACAGAAACATGGTCACTGATTTTGTCGTATCTTTCAGCAACGTCTAAGCAAAGGTTCTCACAAGTAATCAACCAATTGTCACCAAAGGTGTCTTTCAATACTTCTTCATCAGGATGAATATCACTTATAACAATATGAACCGCGCTGCCGTTATACGGAAACATTATATGTATATTTTCATGACACTAACTATTTCTCCGCGACATAATCCGCATCGTATCTGCATACAACAACAACTACTGCAACTAACCAGGTGTCCACAAAGCATATTCGCGTAACAAGCGTCTCTCTCGTGGCAAAGCTTACAAGGGTTTAAAGGATTAACTTCTTCAGGCTCCGGTTTTAAATTTTTGACTTTATGCTTATTGACTCTTATATAAGTACATGCAGGGTTGTGCAATATATGTTCAAAAAATGGACAGTCATAAGTTTCCCAGTTTTCTAATTTAATTTCACAAAAGAAACACTGCACTTGATCCCGAAACCCTGTGGAATAAAATCCGGCATAAGCTAATTCCTCCGCTGTTATTTTAGAATGATTCCAATTTGCCAATGTTGCTATTCGGGATTCGACAGTAGGGTGCAAGTGTTCAGAGTTTTTACGGAGGAATGGTATTGGTTTTGGCATTTTACACAGTAGCGCAACTGTTCTCTTCAAAATCCCTTTTAGTCTTTACAAAAAAATCATCTTTTTTATGTCCGTCTTGCTGATAATGCTGGTGATGACAATTGAAACAATAAGCAAAAGCACTAATATGATATCTTCCGTCAACATTAAGATTGTAGTAACTTTCTTTCAAAATGTCTAAAGAATCTATGCTATCCGGTTCTTCCTTATTTTGTTTCAATCTCAGTTGAAGGTTAGAGTCTTCTAATTGAGTCTTTAAACAAATTTTTCCAGTCTCGCTCCAAAATTGGCAAATGTCTGGCAAAATGTATGGAACTACGGTACTATTAAAACCTATATTATGGTATCTGTTATTAAGTTCCCTTATGATATTAACTCGTGTTACACCTGTAGCAAAAGTGGTAAACTTAACTCGAACAGTGCTCCAATTGTTCGGGCGTCTGGTGTATGGTTTTATTTCTTTGACCATCGCACCAAATACAATAAAATTTAACAAATACACGAGATGACCTAATACTTTCATTCACATGGCAAAAACAATTGAGATTTACAGACTGCACATATACAGGTTCCTTGTAGTGCCGAGGGCATTCAATAACAACACACGTGAAAGGCATCTTGTCCCTTACTAACTCCCCATCAAGTAAACAATCTTATTTATAACGATGGCCTACATTAAAAGAGCGTACCTTAACCCTAGGTTTTCAGGCTCCTTCTCTGGCCTTTCGACCTTTATGAAAAACAGGAAGTATAAGAACAAAGAAGTCATTGAAAAGGAATTGCGGAAGTTAAGGGCCTATGCCCTCCACACCCCTGTTCGTAAAAAATTCCCTAGACGAAAGTTCATGGTTCACTTCCGCCTTCATCAATTTCAAATAGACTTGTTAGATCTGTCAAAGTACGCATCAGAAAATAACGGGGTCAAGTACCTACTCACTGCTATTGATGTGTTCTCCAAAATGGCAACAGCTGTGCCCCTTAAATCTAAACAAGCAGACGAAGCGTTGCAAGCATTAAAGGTAGTAATAAAAAGGCTTGGCAAACCCCGAGAAATATTGTCAGATCAAGGTACTGAGTTTGTAAACTCTAAATTTAAGGCTTACCTTAAGACTATAGGGGTTCATCTCATTCATTCATACTCCGAGAACAAAGCAAGTGTCTGCGAGCGATGGCACCGTACCATTCTAATGAAAATTGCTAGATACTGGACCTACAAAAACAATTTCAAATATATTGATGTACTTAACACATTTGTGAACACTTATAATCACACAATTCATAGTACTACCAAACATAGACCCATTGATGTCGATGATGACAACGAAAACGAAGTGTGGAAGAATACATTTGGTCATCTAATTAACCGTAAAAAGCAAGACCCTCGATTTAAAGTTGGAGACCCTGTCTTTATTTCCAAACTTCAAGAACCTTTTCGTAAAGGATACCTACCTGGATTCAAAGACGAAGTTTTTACCATTGGAAAAGTGTACAAGACAATACCACCTACATATCTTCTAAAAGAAAGCGAGGAAGAAATTAACCGAAAAGCTGTAGAGGACCAGGAACGAATAAAAGCAGGGAAAAAGCCTAAAAAGCAGAAAGCATCTTTAAACGAAGAACTCTTAACGGGTATATTTTACGAACAAGAGCTTTCAAAATTCATTCCATCTTAATCATGGATACTGTAAGCATCGAGTTGGCAAGTCATTTCTGTAAAAACAAATACAGACACAATAGAGGTGGGAATTTTACCAATGATCTATACAGACCCTTTGAAGGCGGGAATTATGAATGCGGATTAGCTGCGGTTCAATTCACTTCAACGTACAGAACGTTTTTCAACAGCGAAGATGATGTTTTGAGACTCATATTTGGGAAACCGAAGATAGTAAATGCAGAAATACCAAACAGCTTTCCTACAGTTCAAAATGTTGTTGATGATCTACCTGAATTACTTGCTCGGAAATCCATCTCAATTACTTTGAAGTACTCAGATGACAATCTAGTAGTACTAGACAACAAAACTCCTAGTACAAGTCTATTGATTGAAGCATGGTTGGCAAGCATTTTGGGATTCGATATAAATGAGTTTACCTTTGGAGAGCACACCGCGCCGGTTGCCAGAGACCGTTCATGGTTTACATTTACGCCCTCTACATTGAGATTCAGTCTAAGGACAATTCGAAAAGGTCGTACTGTAAAAATTGAGGAACCTGCAGAGTATGACCTGCATTCACTCATATCCTCCATTAACACAGCCCTTACAGAGAAACCAGACAATAATCTTGTATTCTACGCAAAATCGATGCAAGTTGAAGTGGTAAACGAAAATGAAGACGGTGCAGTTCCCTTGACATTGGCATTTCATGGAAAGCTTGCCAAACTTTTTAATAGCTACAGCATAGATCTGGATGTGGGTGAATCCGAAACTTATTACCCTCAATTTGAATTAATTCATGACCGCAAAGCTCTCGTACTGGTTAACGTAATCAAAAACCAGTACTTTGGAGAACGATTCATTCCTGTTATCAAGTCTCTTGTCGTCAAAGGGTTCGACCATGAAAGGGTTGGTGAAACTTACAAAAGCATTGAGTACTTCCCTTTGGCTGCAAACATCTTTGACTCCATTCAAGTACAAATACTTGATGAAGACCTAAATGAGATATCAGTCCCTCACTCAGTTAGCTACGTGAAACTACTCATTCGACCTAAACGATTATAATGGACATTCCTGTTGATAAATGGCTTGAGTGTAAGGAACCCGGTGAGCCTCATTGTTCTCGGTGTTATAATATCCTTCCATGCTCTGGCTGTTATAGATGTGACGATTGTTGGGAAAACTTTTGTGAGGGGAGACGCATGAAAGGAGACTACATCTGTGAAAGTTGCCTCTTAAATTACGACGTCAATTTGCACACCTTAAAATTGGCATGATTAACCTTTCATTTCCTCAGTCGTCATAATGGAGCAAACCGGTGAAGGTCTTGGGATGGTTCCCTCCGCATATTCTCTACCTTTCAATTCATCCATAAAAGCCACTAGAAAGAATTTATTCGTCAGAAAGAGAAAAGGCACCGGCCGGAAAACATCTCGTCGTAAAATTCAGCAAGGCGGGCGGAAAGCAGGAGGACGAAAAACACAACAAGGCGGGCGAAAAAAACGTAGACGAAGGGCACCTGAACAATTTGGCGGTAAAAAGCGAAGAAAGTTAAAGAAAAAGAAGGGTCGTAGGAAGAAGAGGAAGCATGGCTGAAGTTCATCTTGTTGAAGGCAGCCGACCAAACATCCGGTCGGAACTGGATATTTTTTCAGCCTTACCAACGGACATTGGAGTTTCCTATTCTTTTGTACAAAAGGTGTTTCCCCAATATAACTTGGCCGAACGATTTGCCGACATACAATTCCACATCATTGGAAACAGTTCATTCATTGACCTCCGTAACACCAATCTTTACATTAAAGCAAAAATCGTTACACACGATAACAAGGCTGCAGCTAAGACCGCAAAGCTCCTTACTACCAACAATATGCTTCATTCATTATTTCAAAGCGTTGATCTATCAATTAACGATTATCCAGTTACTTCGCTTTCAACTGCCTATGCCTATAAGGCTTATTATATTCAAACTTGTCTCGGTTATGGCAAAGATTGGAAAGAGGTCGAAGGTCCGTCTTGCGGCTACTATCAAGACACAGATCCTGCAGATGCTACTGCAACCAATGAAGGAGGTACGAGCAGAGCAGCCCTAGTAAAGGAAAGCAGCACATTTGAACTTTATGGACCTCTATTCATCGACTTGTGCATGCAAGACAGATTTATTATCAACAACTGCGATATGAAGCTTAAGCTCGCCAGAACATCGGATGATTTCTTTATATGGACTTCTGAAGCCAGAGTGCTAGAAGTAAAGTGTCCTTATAAAGTTGAGCTATTAGAAGCAACATTACATGTTCAGCGTCATGTGCTTATGCCATCCGTCTTTAATGCGGTACAGCAAAAGCTCAATAGAGAAGCCGCCAGATACCCTATATCACGAACCGAGATAAAGACATTCACCATCGCAAGTAACCTACTTACGTTCACTGCAACCAATTTAATATCTGGTCAACTACCTCAGCTGTTCATTGTTGCTATGACCGCCAGCGACGCATTTTCTGGATCACAATTCAAAAATCCGTTTGTGTTTCTCCAAAATAACTTGTCAAACATTACGGTCAACGTGGACAACGACTCCTCATTATTCAAGCAGTTGGACTTTGCCGATGGAAAATACATTACGGCGTACAACAACCTGAAACTTGCAGCGAACAATAGAAATGGCGGGAATGGATTAACCATAAAGCAATTCAAAGCCGGCTTCTTCTTTCTCGTCTTTGAACTTATATCTACAAGTGTCGGAGATTGCCTTAAACCTGAACGAAAAGGAAACTTGACCTTGCAAATGAACTTTTCAGCTGCTGTGGCAGAATCATTGACGGTGATTGTCTACTCACAATTCCAAAATAATATCTTTATTGACAATAATAGAACTGTAACCACTGACGCTCTAATATGAATACTACAGAGTTAAAAGAAAAATTGTTAGTCATAAAAAATAGATTTAAATTGGCTCATGCGGATGTAGTACCTAGAAACAAATTAAAGATTAAAGGTTTTCCTAGTATATACATTATTAACTGTTGCGACTATGGCCAGCGCGGTATACATTGGCTTGCTTTGTATGTTAAATCAAAAGAAAGAATGTACTTTTTCGATCCTTTGGGGCGCCGTCCTGACTACTACAACATCAGTCTTCCTAATGCAGTCTATGTAAACAGTCGGCAACTTCAAAGCAATGACTCTGTAATGTGTGGCGGCTTTTGTTTGTATTTCCTGTACTACTTTAACATTACAGATGGTGTTATGTATAGCTTTAGCGCCAATACACAACAAAATGAATACATTGTCACCAATTTCCTAAAGCTTTTGAAATATGTCTAATAAAATTGTAATACCATACATTTTGCTATCATTGTGTTTTCATTCGGCACCGCATCATCACCATGGGTCGCATATATAAAAAATATATTCCAAACGTAAGTATTTTGAAAACCCGTTGCATTGTACGTGTATATCGTATAGCATTTAAAGCATTTAAATATTTTTAGTACATTTGCATCGTTCCCGGTTGCAAATTCACAACCTTCACGACAGGACAGATGAGGAAGCATGCATTTATCAAGGTAAGAAAAGATTAAATTCTAAAAAATAGCAGTGGCTAATTAGATTGCATTTCCGCATAGCATGAATGTCAAACCTGCGGCTTGGACTTCTACGACGTTCGCTACCATACTTGCACCGTACAACGCCGCGAGCAAATAGGATTGGGAGACCTTGACCTTCATCCCTTTTTTGAATACGCCACTGCTCATCACGACCGCCTGAAATGCTACAGGACTTTGGATGTCAAGGATACCACAGAAATGACTGTAGTTTTTGAACGCCTGCAACCTCACGTCAAAGGAATTTTAGAAAATAGTTTAGCAATTTATAAGGGGCTTAGGGTAGAATTTGTATCTTATATAACCCTTTATCAACCTCAGCACGACATATACAAAGATAGGTTTTTTAATTCACCTAGTATGGTTCTATTGCATAAAAATTTTATTGATTACATATATAAACTAGCTTTAACTCATCAACTCGCTGTCCTCGAGGTGTTCTTAGAAGAGGGAAGTGGCTGGACTGTAGTGGAGTTTAGGTGGTTTGATATAAATACAGCCAAGTACATTCCCATTAGAGCTGATGGTCACATTCCAACTCCGATTCAGTTCAGAAAGAAACAAGGTTTACTGAATATCAATAACAAAGACGAGCTTTGTTTTGCTTACTGCATCGCTGCTCGGTTTCACCCTGTACAAGGGAGAAAGCGCGACCGTGAGCGGCCCGCAAAATACAAGGGCTTCCTCCCTAATTACGATTTTAGTATGCTTAAATTCCCTGTACCTGTGAAAAACTTAACTAAATTTGAAGACGCTAACAACATTAGCGTTAATATTTATCATTATGAAGGAAAAGCTATTTTTCCTGTAGTAATTACTAAAAAGGATATAGCTAGGGATAGGCATGTTGACTTGCTTCTCGTCGAAGAGGGCGATAGTAACCATTACGTCTTAATTGAAAACTTGTCGGCATTTTTAGGAAATGACGGTTACAAGTATGACGTATGCAGATACTGCTTGTGCAAACGCACTACTGCGTCAAAGCTTACGCTGCATGAAAGAAGATGCAATCCTGATCCTGTTCCTTCGCCGGTACCATCCGTAGTATCTGATGTAATCGAGCCTGAATTGCCTGGTGAATTTGACGATTTCATTGACAATTCAGGAGCTGAATCAGGCATTGAGTATATCGAAGTCAGTGACGCTTCAGAGGCAGAAGAAGAAGACGATATTCCTGAAGATCTTGCTTATCTTAATGAAATAGGTTGGAAGCAGCCGGAAGAGGAAATTAGGGCAGACAATACCGATGATAGTTTTGTTCCTTGTCGCTTCTGCAACAATAAATTCAATAACGAATCTCCACTAGAAAGGCATGAAAAAATGTGCTCTGTCCTTAGAGGACCAGTTCTAAGATTCCCCGAGGACGGTGAAATTAGGTTTAGGAAATACGGTCAACTTCTTCCCGCAAGTTCAATAGGATTTGCAGACATTGAAGCGTTTCTTGTCAGGCAACCTCCTCAGCTAGATAGACGCGGAAACGAGCCAAACACTGTAATTCAAGACGAGCACATTGCTCAAAGCGCTGCATACGTCATAGTTTCGGAAGAAGCTATTGAAAGCTTTGCCCTTTTCGACGGAGCCAATCCTGTACAGGCTTTCTTAAGAGCTTTGCTCGACGAAGCAGATAGGTACTTGGAAAAGATTAAAGAGAACGAAGAAATGGCAATGACACCTGCAGACCATGCACGGTTTTTTATGACTACATCCTGCGACTTGTGCGGCATTGATTTCAATGACAAGAAAATGGCAAATTATCAAAAACGCTTGAAGGAGGTCCCTAAACTGAGGCATCATGCACATAGCGCGCAGACATACAAAAAGCGGCGCTACAAAGCTGGAGAGTACGTGGCTGCGTTATGCACGGCCTGTAACTTCCAGGTAGCTTTCAAAAAGGAACTGTGGGTTTTACTGCACAATTCATCTCGATACGACTTCAAACACATTGTTCAAGCTTTGGAGCCTTCCTTTTTGGAAGAAATGAAGGTAGAGGTCCTTGCCAAGTCAAAGGAACACTTTCTAAGCATAACTATAGGCGGAAAACTCCGGTTGACTGATAGTATTCAGCATTTAAAAACTTCCATAGATGTGTTAACTTCCAATCTTTTGGAAAGCGGTGTTTACAGTTTTAAATACACTACAGAATTTTTCGGGCACCTCAATGAAGCTGAATTAGAAAAGGTTATACGGAAGCAGCCTTATCCTTACACATATCTTACTCACGAGGAAGTATTGCAAGACACTTGCCTTCCACCTCGTCATTACTTTGACAATGACCTTACAAAGACACCTATTTCTGATAAAGATTTTGATCACGCGCATCTCCTATGGGATTTATTAGACTGCTCCACATTTAGAGAGTTTACTAGAAAATATCTCTGGATCGATTGTTTGCTACTAGCAGATACTTACATGAATTACAGAACAAATATGATTAATCATTTCGATCTCGATCCCACGTACTCTTTGACAGCTTCTGCATACACCTGGCAGATATTTCTATACAAATCACGCGCTAAAATTGAATATATCAGGGATATGGACATTTATCTTATGGTGCGCAATAATCTAAAAGGTGGAATTTGCACTTCAAATCAAAGATTTGCAAAATCCAACTACAAAGATCTTCCTGGGTACGATTCTACAAAACCGGAGAGCGCTCTAATGCTTCTTGACAAAAATAGCATGTATCCTACTATGATGTTACAGGAGAGGATGCCGTATGGTCGCTACAGGTGGTTATCCGAAAATGAAGTCAAGGATTTTGATTTGTCCAAATTAGGTTCCACACCTGGCATAGGCTATATTTTAGATGTGGACAGTAATACAGACGACGACCCCCTGCATTTGGCTTACCATATGCTGCCTCTTATGCCTGAAAAGATTAAACTAGACGTTATCGAGTATTCCGATTATCAAAGAGATTTAATTGAGCAAATAGGGTTGAAAAACACAGATGCCGCGAAAAGACTTCTCCTGCACTTCTTTCCTAAGAAAAACTATGTAGTACATCACCAGTTGCTTAAGTACTACCTGAGCAAGTCAGTAAAGGTAACAAAGATTAACAGAATTCTCGAGTTTGCAGAATCATATTTTATGTCTGGTCACGTTCGAAATTTGCTAAACAAAAGAAGGGACGCGACATTTAAGTCAGACAAATACTTTTGGAAAATATTAGTGAATTCTCTGTTTGGAATAACTATTTTATCGCCAGAGGCGTTTGTATCACTTTTACTTTGCTTTGATGCAGAAACATGCGAAAGGTTATTAAAAAGATGCACCTACAAAACACATTATCTAATTAGAGATCGTAAAGACATGTCAGTGTTTCTAATGAAGAAGAGCATCGTTAATTACACGTCTGCGGCTCTGGTTGGTATGAGTATTTTAGATCTTAGTAAAAAATCCTTGTACAGCTTCTATTACGACGTTCTCACGCCTCATTTTAACAATAGAATCCGCTTGATTCACTGTGACACAGACGGAGTTTTAGTTAAGACAGAGGTTCCTGAAGGTAAAACAATCGTTGAAATGCTTAAAGGTATAGAGGAGCATATGGATTTTTCAAATGTGGAGCCAAGTTCCTATTTTGAGGCCTTGAGAAACCCTGCCAAAGAAGGCACTCCCGGTTTGTGGAAAATGGAATTTGAGGGGCAAAGGATTGTCGAATCAGTTTCCATTAAAATAAAACAGTACGCTGTTTTACTTGAAAACAAACAGGAAGAGTTGAAATCCAAAGGATTAAACAAGGGTGCAATGAAAAACATTAAGTATAATACATTTAAAAGGACAGCATTAAAGCGAAAGACAAAATATTGCAAAATGGCTATCATTAGATCCAACAAGCAACAGCTATTTACTATGGTAGTTAAGAAAATGGGTCTTAATGCATTCTCCGCCCACCGCTGGCTTTGCGCGGATAAAAACAATAGTAGGCCTTTTGGCTTTAATCATGCATTGAACAACCAAATAGAGGATGAAGTATATCCTAATGAGGAAGTATCTAGCGACGATGAAGACATGGTTGTTGATGAATCAGGTTCAATGTCTCATATAGATAATAATTGTTTAGTTGAGATATAGCCGTCAGTCTAAGCAAAACTGTCAAAAACAGTTCATCATGGTTATAGTAGTAGAAATTACCTTTAGTTCTAATCACATAGGAGTCATGAAGTTTCTGAGGGATACCTATCCTTATGATGTAATAAATGCATGGTGTTTGTGTTACAAGGATCCCTTAGTGGAGCCTTCGCCTTATTCTGAGCTATCTGAGTGTGTAGGGAAAATTTGTACAAAGTTTGACAACTTCATTAGACTGGACCCTGTTGTCCTCTGCTACTTTCAATATACCGAATCTGTTCTAAAACAAGTGCTGACCGATCATGAAATACGATCTGTGCAGAACCATTTCTCTCATTGGCCCATAATAGATTATCCTGAAGATCCTGAACCTGAGTTCTGGGACGATCCTGAACCGGAGATCTGTGAAGATCCTGAAGCGGAGATCTGTGAAGATCCTGAACCGGAGTTCTGTAGCGATCGAAATGAACCTCATTATTGCCTTTCATGCGGCAAGTTCGACAAAGGCTCCTTGCATCTAATGGCCAATCTGGTCTTTCTTATACACAGGAGTGAAAACATAAATTTCTGGGACGAGTTTTGTGCCGAGGCGTACGGAAGCCAGTAAGTACTTATTTTAAAGCTTTGTATTGCACCCGTTACACTACCGTCTTTATTATGTAGGAAAGTAATCGACTTTCTAGAAAACCTCTATCCTCATTTTAAGAAGAGAATTGTGAAGGATAAGGAAGGAAAGGAGAAAACAACATGGAGTTGGTCTCCACCTGTCTATGTACCAAAAGAGCAGAAATAGCGTTAGATTGATTTAAATTCATTTAGTCTCACATTAGCCATGGAGCCATTCAACGGGGCCTTAGTCTTTCCTTACTCAATTATTATTTCCGGTAGCTCAGGAAGCGGCAAGACTAATTACATAATAGAGTTAATTAAGCGAAGAAGGGAAGTGCATGCAGTAGAAATAGAAAAAATTTACTATGTCTATAGCCAATGGCAACAAATTTATTCGGATTTGAAAGATGATAAGGTCGTATTTATGAATTCCATTAGTGAAATTCAAAATATGATTGAATCAGATGACCAATCAGGCCTGCTTTCAAATTCTATTGTCATCTTTGATGATATGATGTGCTTGTTCAAAAAGCAGTATAACGATTTTCTCGTTAACTGCTTTGTGAACTATAGCCATCACTTAAATTTTTCTCTAATACTGTTCTTGCAGAACAGTTTTGCAAAAAACATGAAGGAAGTGTCCATAAATGCCAAGTATCTGTTGCTAGGCATGTACCCTAGAGACACTTCCTTTATAGGAAAGGTTGGCATGCAAATATTTCCAAAAAATTATAAGCACTTAGAGTATGCTTATGATTATTGCATGAAAACCCCATATAGCTTTCTATTAATAGACTTAGCACCCACTACACCAAAGCTTTGTAGAGTTAGAAGTAGTATATATCCGGAGGAAGCAATTGTATTTACTCCATTGTAATGGAGAAAGTCGAGCAGGAAGCAGAGTTTTTAAAACTCTTGGTGTGCAGTAAGCCTTCGGTAAGAGTAAAACTTATAAAAAACGCTAATCAGGTTCAGCTTGAAGCCATAGCTGAGTGCATGATAAACACAAACATTGAGGAGAAAGCAGTTAGGAAACATAAACGCATGCTTAAAACTTTCTCCAAGCTAAAATTTACATTAAATAAGTTAAAAAAGTTTTTTATAAAGCACCCACAAGTAGTGGTTGCTGTAGTCAGTACAATATTGGCTAAGTTACTAGAACATAGTGTAGTTGCCATCTGTAATAATGGCTAGAATGTATAAGCTTATACCTATAGCCCTTTATAATAGGGAATATAGTAATATAGCAACGACGGATGAAGAACCAGAAGATAGAATTAAAGATTTACTTAAGTACATAAGTCCTAATAAGAAGGGGAGGTGTGAGAGGTTACTTTTAAGCTTAGTTAGATATAATAAGTTTAACTGGAATTCTAAAGGTGAAATAGAGTTTAATCAGGTCTCTGCTCCTGGGTCTAATATAATAGATTTAGTACTATTTGCCACGAAAACTTTCCATGTAAAAAATACTAATGTAGTAGGTATAGAGTTATTTGTAACTGCTATTAGAGAGTCCAATGTCCCCAAAGATTTACTGTCAAACCAAATGAAAGATATGCTATCTACAATCAAGCCTGTCTGGAAGAAGTTTAACCTATAGTTCAAGGTAAGTATTACATAATTTTATCCTTGAAAATATGTATTTAAGTACGTTAACTAAATAGAATTTTTAAACATGTTGGACGACTACATGCAAATATTGGACGATTGGTAAGTGTTTTTATTCCTTGTTTATTTAACTTGTATTTTAATTTTTGTTTTTTCATAGGGTTATCTGGTACCACTGAACGGGTCTAGGCGCTTTCCTGGCTTCCTGCGACCCCGATGGCGGTCCTACCTTCAACATTATCCCTATCCACCAGGGATGACTCTTCAGAAAAAGAAAGAGTGTGCCATCGCCCTCTTTAATCATCTAAGGTATGCACGTTTTATTACAAATGAGCTACTGTTGTTTGGAATACTTAGTACTAAGCACAGAATATTTCCAGGTGGGACTTCAACGAACGCGTCGACGGGTTGGACATTGAAAATCTTAATTTTGATTTCGAATAAAATGTTATAATTCGACCAGAATTTTGAATTGTGTTGTTATTCGCATAATGCATATATATATATATACAGTATAAGTAGTATGTAAGTGCATACAACACTCATACATACATCAATGCATATATGTAATCAGTATCAGTATTCATTTAAGCTGATAGTTGTACTTCAGGTCATAGGTCCCATTGCGTTTCAAGTTCACTTTCAGAGCTCAGTAAGACTACACGCATTTTCTAGCATGGATCACATTGGCTACAACATGATCCTTCATAGATGGTAAACTTTTTAATTTTCATTTGTTATAATTTGATTGTAATTAAGGTTTTTATTAGGATCGTGCACTACTACATCACCAGAAGGAGTAAAGCATTTCCTGCTTTCTAAATGCGGCTTGGCGGCAGTTTCTGTCAGAATATCCGTTTCCACCCGGAACATCCGACCAGAAACGTAGAGAGGCTGAAGTTCTGCTCTACCTTCGATTGAGGTTGTGTTTCTTTACATATGAGAGTTCGTTGTATATTTGTGTATTTATATTTTCATCATTTTGTAGGAGGGAATTCTCCAGAAGGATTCGTAGCAGTAAACGAGTCAATTTTGATTTTCTTTAAATAAATGAAAGAAAATTTTACCGAAAACTTCATTTCGTTATTTGCATATAAAGCATTGCATAGTACAGGCATGGATACTGAATTAGCATAAATACATACATATAGATATCTTATAAATGCATTCTATAGACATTTTCACACCAAAATCATAATTCGTTTACAGCAAGTAGTAGAAATACGTGTTAGCAATAATGTCTAGAAACTTCTATGTGATGATTCATTCTTTCAGACGAGAATTCAAAAGGCGAATTCGTAAGAGCAAGCCTAAGCCAATTTATCTATGAGTAGGGATAATAGTGTTGCTTACATGTATATATTATGTATATCAAATGTAGGGCTCAATACTGTCTCAAGTAGGTATCAAATTATGTCAAGCTTAGCTATTGTTTACATTACGCAGTTTGTTTACATTATCAAACAAATGCTTTGTCATTCCTCTTGTATTCATTCTCATGTCTGATTACTGAAGATCAACATCTCAAAATGAGAGCAATAGGAGCATTTTTTGTAGTGGCTTTGGCGGGAGCCGCCTGGGCTGGTTGTAGGGATTGGGACAGCTGTGGCTCGTGTCTTCAGGAACCAGGGTGCCGGTGGTTCGTCTTGCGAAGCGGAGGAAAGTGCGCACTGAAACCCGGGAGGGACAGTGTGAAGTTTGTCGTTTATGAATCGGAAAAATGCCCTAGTAAGTTTTTCAATTTGTTTTACACTTATGAGAAACTGTTTAACAGTATTATCTTTTTCAGTTACTGAAACTAAGAAACCGATGACCGAGCGTGGACCCGCAACAAGATCTTCGTCGGTTCCAACTGTACTGATTTCAACCCCAAAGCCTACTCATGTGACAGAAGCGTCCTTGGTGACTACGAGCAAGGTTACTCCGTCGATTACAAAAGACCCTTCCCCTGTGAGTCTGAACAAGGTTACTCCGACGGCTGCGATTACAAAAGAGCCATCCACGGTGAGTGTGAACAAGGTTTCTCCGACTACAGCAATTACAAAAGTGCCCTCCACTCCGAACACTTCAACTACTGTTGCTACACCTGGATTGGATACGAAACCTGCACAACGCACCACAGAGTTTACCAAAAGAAATTTGAAGCCTTTTAGTACTACAGCTTATAGTCATTCGATTACTACTGCCAGCACTCCAGTTACACCTGTCTCTGAGAACTTAACGCAAGCAGGTAAGCATCGCTATTATCAATACCTTTGTGTTCCGCGTCTTATCTTCTTGTCTCATTGTGCGTTATTTCGTTTCAGCAATCTCAACTACATCAGCTAGCACTGCAAGCGTCGCTCCACCTATGTCATCTTTTCAAACTTCGAGTACTCCAGTCTCATTTTCCTCAACAGCATCCTCTTCTAATGCGCGGATATCGTCTCCAGTCTCAACTTCAACATCTACTACAAGCGTCTCATCTCCTGCTTCGAGCACCGCCAGTCCTGCTGTCTCATCAAGCTCTGCTACAGCTTCATCTTTCGAAACAGTAGCGACTTCTAATGCACTGATATCGTCACCAGTCTCAACTTCAACATCTACTACAAGCGTCTCATCTCCTGCTTCGAGTACCACCGTCTCATCAAGCTCTGCTACCATCTCATCTTTCCCATCTCCTTCTACTGCGTGGATATCAGGTTCGTCATCAACTTTACCGACAAAAGCTTCATATAAACATAGCAGTAACGAAACTCCTTCAAACTCTGTTTACTTATCTAATGAATCAGACGTGCAAAGGTCAGTTCTTTCCGATGTTTTATATAAGCAGCTTAGAATGAAAGATAGTATTATATTTAAAGCAGTTTTTTATAAGAATCTAGCCAATACAATGTGCATGACATACAGGGAAGGAAAAAGCCAGCTTTTTGGCTTTTGGCTTTTTGGGCTTTTTGATGAAAAAGCCGGCTTGCAAAATAGGAAAAAGCTGGCTTTTGGCTTTTTGGCTTTTTGCTCTGACGTCAACAGGCAACTGCCAATAAGAAAAATACACTGAAATGTTATCCTATTGATGTTATTCAAGTGGAATTCAGCACATAGTCCATTATTATTTTACTTTAATTCGTCTTATAGCAATATCTCACGACATCTACAATCATTTTACGTTTCTTAATGTAAAGAGTGAGAGTAATGACGTATAAAATGACGTCACGCTAATTGTGTTCGTCATTACTCTCATTCTTTACATTAAGAAACGTAAAATGATTGTAGATGTCCTCAGATACTCTTAGAAGGAAAATTAATTAAAACCTGCAATAGTGTCAATAAACATGAAAATGTAGAAATATCAAAGTTTAGAAATGTACACTGGATGGCAGTTGGGGTATCAAAAAGCCAAAAAGCCCAAAAAGCTCAAAAAGCCCAAAAAGCCCAAAAAGCTGGCTTTTTGGCTTTTTGCTGCAAAAAGCCGAGCTTTTTCCTTCCCTGATGACATATAGGTTGACAGATAAGTATAGGAAGAATAGAAAAGTTAGCAGAAATACCAAGAGATATCTTAATAAATGGAATAAGCTGTCCCCTGTTCGCAATGTTAGATGCAGGCAACCTGCTTTCAAGGCAACCTTGCCTAGGTTGATAAACACTTTATGTTCTACTCTGTACGGCGTGTCATGTTATTTGAATTCCGAAGATATTTCTCCCCTATCTAGGAAAAACACATTAACATGGCACGCCTTGAACCCGCTTTACAATAACAGTATTTGTAACTCTATCCAAACATTCGTCCCTGCATGCATGAAATAAGAACTAGTTAATACTGTTATAAGGTAATATTATGCTTTGTATGTATTATACTGTGTATGGCTTATATTACTATATGCAGTCG
>JABJWA020000302.1:0-20479 GCA_020352615.2 Yoshiicerus persimilis | reverse complement strand
CAGCGCAGACAGTGGTGCGAACAGCGCAGACATTGGTGCGAACAGCGCAGACAGTGGTGCGAACAGCGCAGACAGTGGTGCGAACAGCGCAGACAGTGGTGCGAACAGCGCAGACAGTGGTGCGAACAGCGCAGACAGTGGTGCGAACAGCGCAGACAGTGGTGCGAACAGCGCAGACAGTGGTGCGAACAGCGCAGACAGTGGTGCGAACAGCGCAGACAGTGGTGCGAACAGCGCAGACAGTGGTGCGAACAGCGCAGACAGTGGTGCGAACAGCGCAGACAGTGGTGCGAACAGCGCAGACAGTGGTGCGAACAGCGCAGACAGTGGTGCGAACAGCGCAGACAGTGGTGCGAACAGCGCAGACAGTGGTGCGAACAGCGCAGACAGTGGTGCGAACAGCGCAGACAGTGGTGCGAACAGCGCAGACAGTGGTGCGAACAGCGCAGACAGTGGTGCGAACAGCGCAGACAGTGGTGCGAACAGCGCAGACAGTGGTGCGAACAGCGCAGACAGTGGTGCGAACAGCGCAGACAGTGGTGCGAACAGCGCAGACAGTGGTGCGAACAGCGCAGACACTTGGGCGAATGGCGGAGATAGTAGTGGGAACAACGCAGACAGTAGTGAGAACAGCGCAGACAGTGGTGCGAACAGCGCAGACAGTGGTGCGAACAGCGCAGACAGTGGTGCGAACAGCGCAGACAGTGGTGCGAACAGCGCAGACAGTGGTGCGAACAGCGCAGACAGTGGTGCGAACAGCGCAGACAGTGGTGCGAACAGCGCAGACAGTGGTGCGAACAGCGCAGACAGTGGTGCGAACAGCGCAGACAGTGGTGCGATCTGCGCAGACAGTGGTGCGAACAGCGCAGACAGTGGTGCGAACAGCGCAGACAGTGGTGCGAACAGCGCAGACAGTGGTGCGAACAGCGCAGACAGTGGTGCGAACAGCGCAGACAGTGGTGCAAACAGCGCAGACAGTGGTGCGAGCAGCGCAGACAGTGGTGCGAGCAGCGCAGACAGTGGTGCGAACAGCGCAGACAGTGGTGCGAACAGCGCAGACAGTGGTGCGAACAGCGCAGACAGTGGTGCGAACAGCGCAGACAGTGGTGCGAACAGCGCAGACAGTGGTGCGAACAGCGCAGACAGTGGTGCGAACAGCGCAGACAGTGGTGCGAGCAGCGCAGACAGTGGTGCGAACAGCGCAGACAGTGGTGCGAACAGCGCAGACAGTGGTGCGAACAGCGCAGACACTTGGGCGAATGGCGGAGATAGTAGTGGGAACAACGCAGACAGTAGTGAGAACAGCGCAAACAGTATTGGGAACGACTGAGACAGTAATGAGAACAGCGCACACAGTAAATAATCTGCCGCAGACAGTAGTAAATGCATTGCCGACAGTAGTGAATACATTGCCGACAGTAGTAAATACATTGCCGACAGTAGTAAATACATTGCCGACAGTAGTAAATACATTGCCGACAGTAGTAAATACATTGCCGACAGTAGTAAATACATTGCCGACAGTAGTAATTACATTGCCGACAGTAGTAAATACATTGCCGACAGTAGTACAATACCCAGCCGACAGTACTTTATAGGATGTAATTCAATGCAAAGCAGAAATACACTAATACTCACAGCGCAGAATGTCGTTCGACAGCGCAGACAGTGGAGGGAATAGCGCTGGCTGTAATAAATCTAAGGCAGACAGTAGTAAGTGCAGTGGCGACAGTAGGATAATACCCGCCGACAGTACTTTTGAGGATGTATTATAATGCAGAGCACTAATACTCACAGCGCTGACAGTTGGGTGAACAGCGCAGACAGTATTGGGAACAGCGCAGACTGTATTGGGAACAGCGCAGACTGTATTGGGAACAGCGCAGACTGTATTGGGAAAAGCGCAGACAGTATTGGCAACAGCGCAGACTGTATTGGGAACAGCGCAGACAGTATTGGCAACAGCGCAGACTGTATTGGGAACAGCGCAGACTGTATTGGGAACAGCGCAGACTGTATTGGGAACAGCGCAAACTGTATTGGGAACAGCGCAGACAGTAGTCGAAACAGGGCAGATTGTATAGGGAACAGCGCAGACAGTAGTCGGAACAGCGTAGACTGTATTGGGAAGAGCGCAGACTGCATTTGTAACAGCGCAGACTATTGCGAACAGCGCAGACTGTATTGGGAACAAACTGTACTGGGAACAGCGCAGACTGTAATGTGAACAGCGCAGACTGTATTGTGATCATCGCAGACTGTATTGTGAACAGCGCATACTGCATGGTCGAACAATGTATATGTTCGAAAGTAATGTATCTGAGTTGTGGGTTATACTAATGCTTGGAAAGTATTGTCGGCTGGTACTATAATAATATTTTATTACTCTCGGCCTTGTGTTTACTACTGTCGTCCGTGTGTTTATACTGTTGGCCGTGTGTTTACTACTGTCGGTTGTGCATTTGTTACTGTCGGCCGTGTGTTCACCACTGTCGGCCGTGTGTTTACCACTGTCGGCCGTGTGTTTACTACTGTCGGTAGTGTGCTTACCACTGTCGGTTGTGTATTTACACTGTCTGCAGTACTTTTATTACTGCAAACGCTATTCCCCTCTATTGTCGACAACAGTGAATGGAAAATAAATGTATTTATGTAATAGTTTGTAGTGTGTTTTACTCTATAAATTTTAAAAAGTAAGTGTAATGTTTATAGTTTGTTTCTATGATTACTGTAAGCTGAGAGAATGTTTGTTATTAATGTTTAAATAGGAAAAGAGAAAATTGAATGAGTTTAGTTCTTAGCGAAAATTGGTAGAAATAGGACGAACGACAGTCCGAGGAATTTTTGTAAAATTATAAGAAAAGTGTTAATAAAATAGTTTTAAAATTGTAACTGTGCCTGGAAGAGTCCGAATTTAACTCTTATCTTTGTTGGCATTTAGGTACATATTTTTTACTATAAAACACGCATTCACAAAGCTAGAACTCTAAGAAACTGAAAAATCCTGCTAAGACGATAGTAGGTTGGTCCTTTACGAAGTTTAGAAGCTCTATTTTTGCGGACAGCAAAAAATAGCGTTAAACGGACGAACGATAGACAGAAGCGTCCGTTTCACCCTCACTGTCTGCGCTTTTTAACCAACTGTCTGCGCTGTCAAACTATTGTCTGCGCTGTCAAACTATTGTCTGCGATGTCAAACTATTGTCTGCGCTGTCAAACTATTGTCTGCGCTGTCAAACCATTGTCTGCGCTGTAAGCATAAGTGTATTTAAGTCTTGCATTATAATACATCTTCAAAAGTACTGTCGGCGGGTATTATCCTACTGTCGGCATTGTACTTACTACTGTCTGCCTTAGATTTATTACTGCCAGCGCTATTCCCTCCACTGTCTGCGCTGTCGAACGACATTCTGCGCTGTGAGTATTAGTGTATTTCTGCTTTGCATTGAATTACATCCTATAAAGTACTGTCGGCTGGGTATTGTATTACTGTCGGCAATGTAATTACTACTGTCGGCAATGTATTTACTACTGTCGGCAATGTATTTACTACTGCCTGCAATGTATTCACTACTGTCGGCAATGCATTTACTACTGTCTGCGGCAGATTATTTACTGTGTGCGCTGTTCTCATTACTGTCTCAGTCGTGCCCAATACTGTTTGTGCTGTTCTCACTACTGTCTGCGTTGTTCCCACCACTATCTCCGCCATTCGCCAAAGTGTCTGCGATGTTCCTGCTACTATGGGCGCTTTTCGCACTAAGGGTGTGCGCTGTTAGCACAAGTGTCAGCGATAATCTTACTACTATCGGCGCTATTTGCACTAAGGGTGTGCGTTGTTCGCACAAGTGTCTGCGATGTTCCTACTACTATCGGCGCTATTCGCACTAAGGGTGTGCGTTGTTCGCACAAGTGTCTGCGATGTTCGCACGAGTGTCTGCGCTGTTCGCACAAGTGTCTGCGCTGTTCGCACAAGTGTCTGCGATGTTCGCACGAGTGTCTGCGCTGTTCGCACAAGTGTCTGCGCTGTTCGCACAAGTGTCTGCGCTGTTCGCACAAGTGTCTGCGCTGTTCGCACAAGTGTCTGCGCTGTTCGCACAAGTGTCTGCGCTGTTCGCACAAGTGTCTGCGCTGTTCGCACAAGTGTCTGCGCTGTTCGCACAAGTGTCTGCGCTGTTCGCACAAGTGTCTGCGCTGTTCGCACAAGTGTCTGCGCTGTTCGCACAAGTGTCTGCGCTGTTCGCACAAGTGTCTGCGCTGTTCGCACAAGTGTCTGCGCTGTTCGCACAAGTGTCTGCGCTGTTCGCACAAGTGTCTGCGCTGTTCGCACAAGTGTCTGCGCTGTTCGCACAAGTGTCTGCGCTGTTCGCACAAGTGTCTGCGCTGTTCGCACAAGTGTCTGCGCTGTTCGCACAAGTGTCTGCGCTGTTCGCACAAGTGTCTGCGCTGTTCGCACAAGTGTCTGCGCTGTTCGCACAAGTGTCTGCGCTGTTCGCACAAGTGTCTGCGCTGTTCGCACAAGTGTCTGCGCTGTTCGCACAAGTGTCTGCGCTGTTCGCACAAGTGTCTGCGCTGTTCGCACAAGTGTCTGCGCTGTTCGCACAAGTGTCTGCGCTGTTCGCACAAGTGTCTGCGCTGTTCGCACAAGTGTCTGCGCTGTTCGCACAAGTGTCTGCGCTGTTCGCACAAGTGTCTGCGCTGTTCGCACAAGTGTCTGCGCTGTTCGCACAAGTGTCTGCGCTGTTCGCACAAGTGTCTGCGCTGTTCGCACAAGTGTCTGCGCTGTTCGCACAAGTGTCTGCGCTGTTCGCACAAGTGTCTGCGCTGTTCGCACAAGTGTCTGCGCTGTTCGCACAAGTGTCTGCGCTGTTCGCACAAGTGTCTGCGCTGTTCGCACAAGTGTCTGCGCTGTTCGCACAAGTGTCTGCGCTGTTCGCACCACTGTCTGCGCTGTTCGCACCACTGTCTGCGCTGTTAGCACAAGTGTCTGCGCTGTTAGCACAAGTGTCTGCGCTGTTCGCACAAGTGTCTGCGTTGTTCGCACCACTGTCTGCGCTGTTTGCACCACTGTCTGCGCTGTTCGCACCACTGTCTGCGCAGATCGCACCACTGTCTGCGCTGTTCGCACCACTGTCTGCGCTGTTCGCACCACTGTCTGCGCTGTTAGCACAAGTGTCTGCGCTGTTAGCACAAGTGTCTGCGCTGTTCGCACAAGTGTCTGCGCTGTTCGCACCACTGTCTGCGCTGTTCGCACCACTGTCTGCGCTGTTCGCACCACTGTCTGCGCTGTTCGCACCACTGTCTGCGCTGTTCGCACCACTGTCTGCGCTGTTCGCACCACTGTCTGCGCTGTTCGCACCACTGTCTGCGCTGTTCGCACCACTGTCTGCGCTGTTCGCACCACTGTCTGCGCTGTTCGCACCACTGTCTGCGCTGTTCGCACACCTGTCTGCGCTGTTCGCACCACTGTCTGCGCTGTTCGCACCACTGTCTGCGCTGTTCGCACCACTGTCTGCGCTGTTCGCACCACTGTCTGCGCTGTTCGCACCACTGTCTGCGCTGTTCGCACCACTGTCTGCGCTGTTCGCACCACTGTCTGCGCTGTTCGCACCACTGTCTGCGCTGTTCGCACCACTGTCTGCGCTGTTCGCACCACTGTCTGCGCTGTTCGCACCACTATTAGAAGTGCTGTCTGGGCTCTTGGACGTACTGTCTGGGCTATTGGACGTACTGTCTGGGTTATTGGAAGTACTATTTGGGCTATTAGAAGTACTGTCTGCGCTGTCAGCAGTACTTAATCTAAGTTGTGGGCTATACTAATGCATGGAAAACATTGTCGGCAGATGTAGTGGTACTGTAGGCCGTGGGTTGGTTACTGTCGGCCGTGTGTTTACTACTGTCGGCGGGCATTTGTCCCACTTCCTGTGGTTTCCGGTGCTGTCGGCAATGGACAAAATTGTTCAGGGTCACGTGTTTGGTCATGTCATGGGGTCATTGGGTCATTTGGTTGAGTTTTAGGGGTGTGTCGGCGAACTTCCTGTCTGCTGTCGGCGTTCTTCCCTTTGCCCTTTAAAATGTCCATTATGTTGTGAATCTCACCTGTATTAAGGTATGTTGTTCATTTTCTCCTAATAAATCTTTTTGTTTACTTATTTTATTTGACAATTTACAATAATTAATGCCAGGTTGCCAGGTCAGGTCTTAAAAAGAATTAGTTTCTTATATTGCAATACAATACATCTACGAACAATTTTTAAAATCAAATAGTGGCAATTATGGGTATAACACAGAAAAACACCGATCATTGCAACATCGCACACTGTTAAGAACTTTTCAAAATTACAATGTACACATTCATACCTAGTCAGTCGTAGTCAGTAACATTCATAACATTTTGGTCACAGTCATGCACATGAAATGTCCAGCCCGATCTTTCGTCTAATTTTCATAGCTCCATTTCAAAAATGACAAAAACCCAAAACTCGATTTTATCCGGGTCCAGGTAAACACCCGAACACCCAAATGGTATATACCCAAACACCCAAATGGTATATACCCGAGCACCCAAATGGCATATAGCCGAACACCCGAATGGTATATACCCGAACACCCAAATGGTACATACCCGAACACCCAAATGGTATATACCCGAACACCCGAATGGTATATACCCGAGCACCCAAATGGTATATACCCGAACACCCAAATGGTATATACCCGAGCACCCAAATGGCATATAGCCGAACACCCGAATGGTATATACCCGAACACCCAAATGGTATATACCCGAACACCCAAATTGTATATACCCGAACACCCAAATGGTATATACCCGAACATCTGAATGGTATATACCCGACCACCTGAATGGTATATACCCGACCACCTGAATGGTATATACCCGAACACCCGAATGGTATATACCCGAACACCCGAATGGTATATACCCGAACACCCGAACGCTATATACACGATCACCCCATCGCTGAATATATTATTTTAACCCAAGTACTTCGTGCTCAAGCTTAATGTTGACCAGACTGCAGCCCATTTCTAATTCAGCGACGTCCTGTGCCGATATTTCTAAGCTGACCAAGTGGACCATTATGAAAAAGGCTAATTAATGCCAGGTTGCTTAAAAATAAATGCGATCTGCTGATCTCTATTCGCATAATATTATTATTATTTGCTCAGTATGGCATTCTTTGACTTGAATTTGAACTGAATTCTTTGACTTTTGAATTCCAGAAAGGGTTAACTAAGTTCAATAAGAATGATGAGTTTCTAAACTTTAGTCAATATTGGAATCTAAGCAATTTTTAATAAGGCAGTAAAGATTTGGGCCTAAGCCCCAAGCCCATCAACTATTTTCATTTTTTGAGAAGGTTAATCCCAAAAATTTTGAATTTATAAATGTTAGTGGCAGTAAGAAAAATTAGGTATGGACGTAATTGCTTTAAAAAAGGATGCAGCAGAATGCAGACTACACTGTAATTTTGCAAACTTAGCAGTGAAACCATTACGAATTGGTATTTTATATTCTATTTTATGCCCAAAATTGCAACTATTCGACTTGACTATGTTCGAAGATGTATTGTAATGCAATCATCACTTGTTGAAAGCACGTTTCAGGCATCTCCGTTATAGCCTAGGTATTGCCCTTGGTTATAACAATTTAGTCGAGACAGTCGTAGACATTTGCCTTAAAGCCTACCTAGGCATCACGTCTGAAGCATAATATTCCTTATTGAGCCCAAAAATTAATACAGTTAAGAAATCCCTTCCATTGAAAATTATTACTTGTATGGCCTAAAAAATTTCGACAGTCAACTTTTAAATGAAATTTATAAAGGCATATGAAAACTGGTAAAAGGGTAAGAGTCTATGGGTTTTCTGAAAGTGGAATTGCGAAAGTAGAAAAAAGAAAGTAGCTTGCATTGTGTAGTACGAACTTATGCACAAGACAACCAAATTTTCCCAAAATCTAAAGAGTTAGAATTTAATGCTCAACTACTGTTTCTTTACTTGAAAATTTAACATGCTGGAACAAATACTTTTATTTAGAAAATGCCTGACTCCCGTTTACAACCGATAGTATTACTTGCCAGAATCAAAGTGGTCATTGTTGAAGAAAACAGTAAAAGAAGCACTCCCACAGAATACAACCATGCAGAATTGCAAAAACGAACAGATGCTGGAAATGGTAACCCAAAATACATCAAATCCAAAATAACAAATAAATGTAGAAACACATCTAAATATCAATAAAATTGTTTCCAAAGCCATTGTAGATAAAACATCTGTGCGGCGAGGTTTCTCAGCGCCAAATATGGAAACTGGATCAAGAAATGGTGAAAGAAATTATACGATGGAAAAAATTTATACTTGCAACTTTTGCAGCAAACAATACTGGAACAAGTATCATCTTCAACGTCATGAAAAAAGCCACACAGGAATAAAGCCGTACAGTTGTATTTTCTGTGGTATGAAGTTTACAGTTAATGAACGCTTGCAGTGTCATTTACGGATTCATACTGGGGAAACCCCTTATAAGTGCAGCTATTGCAGTAAGAAGTTTATCTCTGATAGCAATCTTAAAAGTCATGAACGAATTCATGCTAGGGAAAAACCATACAGTTGTAGTTTCTGCAGTAAATTCTTCAAACACACTGACAACCTTAAAAAACATGAAAAAATTCATGCAGGGAAAAGGCCTTATAGTTGTATCCGGTGTAGCAAATCATTTAGAAGCGTTACTGGTCTTAAATATCATGAGGGAATTCATAGTGGAGAAAGCCCGTGTAGTTGCAGTTTTTGTAGTAAGAATTTTAAATGCAGTAGTGCTTTTTATGTTCATTTACGAATTCATACGGGAGGAAAATCGTATAAATGTGAAATATGTGGCAAATCATTTATGAGCAGTAGTGACCTTAAAATACATGGAAGACTTCATACTGGGAGAAAGCCTTATAGTTGTTCTGTGTGTAATAAATGCTTTACATTTAGTGGACACCTTAAACTCCATGAAAGAATTCATAGTGGAGAAAGCCCTTTCAGATGCAGTTTCTGTAGTAAGTATTTTAGATCCAGTAGTGCAGTTAATATTCATCAAAGAAGTCATACCGGGGAAAAACCTTATAGATGTGAAATATGTTTCAAATCATTTGTCAGTAATGGTAACCTTAAAATACACGAAAGAATTCATAGTGAAGAAAGACCTTACAGTTGCAGTTTCTGCAGTAAGTCTTTTAGATCAAAAAGTGCACTTTATGTTCATCAAAGGATTCACACCGGGGAAAACCCTTATAAATGTGAAATATGTTGCAAATTATTCATAGGCAGTGGTAACCTGAAAAGACACAAAACAATTCATAGTGGAGAAATCCCGTACAGCTGCAGTTTCTGCAGTAGGAATTTTAGATCCAAAAGTGCACTTTATGTTCATCAAAGGGTTCACATCCGGGAAAACCCCTATAAATGTGAAATATGTTACAAATCATTCGTAGGCAGTGGTAACCTGAAAAGACACCAAAGAATTCATTGTGGAGAAAACCCGTACAGTTGCAGTTTCTGTAGTAAGGGTTTTAAATCGACTAGTGCACTTTATGTTCATCAAAGGATTCACATCGGGGAAAAACCTTATAAATGTGAAATATGTTGCAAATCATTCGTAGCCAGTGGAAACCTGAAAAGACACGAAAGAATTCATACTGGAGAAAGCCCGTACAGTTGCAGTTTCTGTAGTAAGAATTTTAAATGCAGGAGTGCACTTTATGTTCATCAAAGAATTCATACAGGAGAAAAACCTTATAAATGTGAAATATGTTGCAAGTCATTTGGGAGCAGTAGTAACTTTAAAAGACACGAAGGAATTCATTACGGGGGAAAACCTTTTAGATGTGAAATATGTTGCAAGTCATTTGGGAGCATTAGTAACCTTAAAAGACACGAAAGAATTCATAAGGGGGAAAAACCTTTTAGATGTGAAATATGTTGCAAGTCATTTGGGAGCAGTAGTAACTTTAAAAGACACGAAGGAATTCATTACGGGGGAAAACCTTTTAGATGTGAAATATGTTGCAAGTCATTTGGGAGCATTAGTAACCTTAAAAGACACGAAAGAATTCATAAGGGGGAAAAACCTTTTAGATGTGAAATATGTTGCAAGTCATTTGGGTGCACTAGTAACTTTAAAAGACACAAAAGAATTCATATGGGGAAAACCCTTATAAATGTGAAATATGTAGAAAAATATTTGTGAGCAGTTGTGACCTTAGAAGACACGAAAGAATTCATACAGTCAAAAAAACATTTAATTTGTCCATGCAAATTAATGGAATCAGCAGGAAAGAGAAAGTCTGCGTACTTGTGAAAGTCTCAGGAGGGAATTATGTGGAGTAATGAAAATAGCAGTAAAATTATTTAATTTAGCAGGAACTTGTCAATACATTTATTTAATCACAACCAGGGCTGTATTTCACTAAATTTTACAAGTCCGACAATTCTACAACTTGTCGGAAAACCCATAGTAATTTCAAAAATTTGAAGTTTGTTAGTAAGATAGATTTTGCAAATCACTATGGTTATTTTGACAAGTTGTAGAATTGTCGGACTTGTAAAGTTTAGTGAAATACAGCCCAGTTATTACTCGGCACAAGCAGTAATTGTAAAAGCCTGCTAATTGTTAAATTATATAATGAATACGAAAACAATAATGAGTCAGCATTTTCATAGGGGTTACGAGAAGGTATACGTAATTTGACAGAGTTTGAGTTCTGATGCTCTGTAGTCGTTGAATGTAGTCCAATTTGTCGTCTTTGAGGAGTACATATAACTTAAAACTAGTTATTGCTGCTGCATTGTACTTTAGGAAGCCGTTAAACCATTACACTACTTATTTACAATACATGATTGTAACACATGGGAAGAACAGTGACTTATTATTGCTTTGGTATTCATTTTATAATTTAACAATTACTAGGCTTTTACAATTACTGTTTGTGCCGAATAATTCACTGACTGATTATGGTATAATTTGTGTATTGACAATTTCCTGCTGAATTAGATAATTTTACTGCTATTTTCATTACTCCACATAATTTCCGCCTGCGACTTTCACAACTATGTTTCTCTTTCCTGCTGATTCCATTAATTTGCGTGGACGGATTAAATAACGGTCAAAAACTTATGAAGACGAAAAAGATGGAAACTCTTAGTCGTGTCGTCACTCATTGGTTGAAAATATTTGTAAAATACAGACTTAATTGGCTTCCTTATATTTATATTATAAAAATTGTTCCCCAAATTCGAAAAACTGTGTTTGTGTTGCCATAATTTTGTAACATGATTACTCGGTTGAATCGGTGTATACAGAAATTGCATCTTGTTTAAGCACCTTTGAAAAAAAATTTTTAATCCCAAAAATATTGTTAAATTGAAATTTGACGTTGTTAATAAAACACAGTAAATTTTCCCACAAAATCTCAGTCTTTCAGTAAATGGCTTGGGTACCGTCTTTAAGTCTTCATCTATTTGAAAATATTTTAATTGAGCAGAACTTTCTATTGGCTATGGCTGCCATATGAGCTTTTCATTATCTATTATTAACCCACTTTCTCTTGAAGAGATTGAAAGTGAAAGTGTGGGCTCACTGAGAACAGAATAAAATATTTACATTAAAGCTAAAAATCAAATTGCATTGTCGGTATTCACAATGTCACAAAATTTTTGGATTTAGAGAAATCTTTTCTAAGGCATTCACTATTAAAACGTTCTTGGTTATAGTCACGAACTATAGGACTATATAGTGTTAAAGTTTGCGCTAGGCGTGCAAAGAATACGAATTTCCGCGGGCTAAACTTTTACATGTGTACCCGCTAAAATAAATACATTGAGTCCCACTACAAACGCTACATCGGCCGATCGGCCAACTCATGTATAGCGAAGTATCTAATTTGGTTTTGACTTTACGCGGGTCAAGTCAGGAAGCGGCAATTTAATTACCAATTAATGTTGATACATATATATGAGTTGGCCGATGTAACGTTGGTGCCGACAAGACAAGTCAACGAAATCCACAAGATATTCTGTTTTCTATTACGTGGCAAATCCGATTGCTGCGTTTACCTTAATCATAAGTTCACAGCATTTTAATGTAATTTATTACACACATTTATCCCACATTATTACAATTTTGTAAGATTATTATTACCATTATTAACGGGCAAAGCAAAAATAATTGCGAGTATGCCGACTAGCCGACTGTCAACCCAAAGCATGGATATTTCAGGGATGCTTATTTCGACGAAAACTTCTCAATATTGTCAAGAATTTAACGAATTCATGAAATTATGTATTTCCAAATTGTTATCTTAAAATATGGTGTTCTAGAAGAATTAAATTTATTCTATTAAAGCCTTATTAAAGAGTTTTGATCAACACAATCTATTTACGAGCACAATTTCTACAGTAAATAATTAGTATATATCATATTTGGGAATTAAAGTAATTTAACAAAAATCACTTTCTTACTTATTTTTTATTAAATTTTTACTTACTTTAACTTACTTATATCCATTATTTGCTGCTCGTCTCGAAATGAACATAATTTCGTTCTCCAATTACAAATGATGCAAGTTTTATGCATTTCGTGCGGTACACGCACAAAATAAATCTTCTGGACGCGAATTAGAGCACTGGGTAACATGAACTATAATTTGAGGTTAAACTGTAAAAACTGTAATTTTAATTTGAAAACAATATATGTATTTGCTAGTTTTTTTGAGGTAAACTTATATTTGTAGTTAATTTAATTCGCAAAATTTTACTTGCCAAATTAACTCTACGGGAAAGAATTGCTAGAGTTCACAAGAATGTGTGTAGATCCGCAATAACAAAATATATCAACGCACCACTAAATCTACAATTCTATTTCTTAAGTTTCGCCATTCGATAAATGTAACATCTATGTGTATTCAGAAAACCAAAAAAATCCGGTTTCACCTTAAAAACAATAGTATGTATATATATATGTGTAATTCGAACTCTGAAAATGTGTTCACACTACAGATGGTGTTTCCACTTTAGTAATCGTTAATGACATGACACATTTATTCTATTATTTATTAAGAAGCGATAGCTGCTTTATAATAATGCGTGATCTGTCTGTCTGTGCATCTGCCTGTGTGTTCGCGGGTAGCTATTTTATAATAATGCCTTATAAGTCTGTCTGTGCATTTATTTGTCTGTCTTGTCTTCCGGTTTGTGCCTTTGTGACTACTACCGCTACTTTATTACATGCGTTTATATGGTTTATTTATTCTCTTCTATACAACTATTTAAAATAACGATTCCATAAATGGCAATAAGTCCTTGTGCGAATTAAGGCTACTCAACCTTTCAAATCTATCCAAATCGATTTCATCCCCATTCTCGCTGCTGTTCTTATTGGTGAATAAAAAGAATTTTCCTACTACATATTCCGGTTGTTCTAAACAATGCCTATAACCAAAAGCAAGTTGTTGAATATTGCTATTTCTCCAATAATTTACAATAAATTCTAGGTCTCTTTCGCGCTTATATTTGGAGTGAATTACAAGTTTAGTTGTTGTAATTGTAAAATTGCTTAAGGCACTTTCTACTGCTAAAAACGGGTAGTTGTACAAAATCAGTGTATCTAATTGCCAAGGAACATCAATATTTATAATGACATTGCTCGATTTCACGTTTTTAATGCAGTTCGGTAAGTTAATTCGGTTGATATCCATTTGACCTTCACTGCAGCCAAGTTGAAAATCAACCAACGAAGTGCAATTTGTAAAATCCAAAATTTGAAAATCACGAATTTCTAAAATTTTGATTACCAAAGATTTTAAATTAAAATATGCTAAGATCAGTGGTTGGGAAACAGAAGAAACCGATTCACGAATAGAAAACCAAAGATGTTCAAGAGTGTCGGGAAGAGATTGAATTTCAATATCAGAATTCTCAAAAATGGGAATAGACTTGATTTCCATTCTTTTTCCAATGCAAATATGATTTCCGCTATTAACAAAATTTGTCTTCCACTGACTATTCTGGAGACCTACTAGCTCTATATCTCTCAATTGAAGATATGCCAATTCCTGCGCATCGCTTTCAACGTCTAATCTAAAATTACCTTCTAGTTTTAATTTCTCTATTTTAGAAAAGTCGACAAAATTGTTGATTAATACCCCTTCTTTGATTAAATTTACAGGATCTCTCCGTTCGTCATGGTACGACACACGGCAAAACTTTAAATCGTTTCCTGGGGGTAATTTTTCCATTCAAAATAATTATGCCTCCATTGAGACTTAAATTTTGAATGTTAGCCAACCTTTTAAGTGAAATCTTGAATTCGTTTTCTGCACAGATTTCCAATGTGGTTAACTTTGGAGTGATACACGTATTCATGTCAGTAAGCATTAAACCAGTGTCACGGAATGATTCGAAATGGACACTTGTCAAAGCCAAAGATCCTCTCTCTTTCGAAAAGTATTCAACTGTACCTCCTCTTCCGCCAAGGCGTCCTTTAAATTTGATTGAATCTGTAGGAAATCCTGCAGGCGATGGAAATACACTTTCAAATGTGTCTACGCAGGACAAAAAATATTTACAGTAGAAAAAACATTTTTGCTTTGTATCCTGTATAAATTGTCGTACCGTATGCGGATATAATATGGAAAGCACACGACTCTCATTGAGCAAAACTTTATGTTGCGGAGTGGATCCTTTCCCATTGAGAAAATTAGTGTCATTTAGATTTTCATTTTAATTATAATGCTAAATGTAAAACTGAACATGCTTGACTGCGGTATGACTGGGACCCTTTAGGTGATTTAGTTTTTATTTGTAATGTAAATACTAATTTAAAATAAAATAAAGTGAATGTGGTCCAACTGGGAAGGACCCTCTAGATAGTTTATTTATTTTATATTATATATTTAATTCTAATTGTAAATGTAATTAAATTATATTCGGGTCCAAGTCTAATAAGATCAAATTTATAATTCATATTTAATTCTAACTCTAAATGGAATTATATAATAATTCTGGCCCAGGTCTGCCTGGGATGATTTAGTATTTGTTAAATTTAATTGTAAATTCAAATACTAATCGTAATTATTTTACTTCGGCCCAAGTCGGATTGAGTTGAATTTGTAATTTTTATTTGTATTTAATTTAATATAATTCAAATTCTAAATATAAGAGACACCATATCACCCCAGATTAGATTAAGGGGAATTAATGAATATTGAAAATGGAAATTCTTAATGGGGTCAACATGATTTGACCTAACCTAGATTTTGACCTAACCTAGATTTTGACCCAACCTAGAATTTGACCTAACCTAACCTGTTTGACTAGGGGGGTCGAATCCTGTTAGATATAATTAAGTAGTAAAGAAATTGTTTATTCTAAATAGTGTAAAATGAAATTGAATTTATGAGTTTATGAATATTGTTGAATGTAAATTGAAGTGAATATTATTTATGTGATTATGAAAACGAAAGTTGTAAATACTTTGGTATATATGTGAATATATGAATGAAATAAAGTTAGTTGTTTGCTGGATCTCGAGCGAAGTGCACCTCATATTTCTTTCTCCCGAATGTTAGGAGCATCGAAACTTTGAAACGCCAAATCGAAATTTAGTAATAGACTCATAAGTAATTAAAAGGCCGCTGGAAACCTGGATCATATAAGTAAGTGATTTGTCTAGGTCCAGCAAAAATTAAAAACGAAAAGTTTTTTGTTTTCAGTCTATCTTGTCACGGCTAATTGTAATTTCGGCATTAGAGAGGTGGAACTTAGTTAGGCTGAAACACTTTAAAACCTCTGCATTGAAATAAAAAATAATTTGTGAGCTTTTTTGCTGAAATTCCATAAGTTTTCACAAATTATTTTTTATTTTAATTCAGAGGTTGAATATCGGTAAAGCCGTTGAACGTTTGTAGCCCAGATAGTTCAGGTCCTTCCTGTATTTTTTAATTGCGGTTTTTTTGCAAATGAATTTTTACACCTAATATGATAGTCTGGTAGCTAGGCTGTTGTCAGGAATACCCGAGCCTTAAATTGTTTATTTCCAAGTTGTAGCCTTGAAATATGCCATTGTATAAGAATAATTAAATTTATTGTATTCAATGTAGGATTGCACATGCATACAAAACTTTTGTAACTGTAACTTCATCTCAACTGGAGTACTATTATGTGAGAATACTATCTTGAGTTTGATTATCCGCTAATTTTGAAAACATTGCGATCTGTTCACCCGCCAAACTCGCGGTTGTGATGATAGAGAAGCAGTTATTATTATACCTCCTAGTTGTGGTTGTGAATCTGAATAGAATTTAATATTGTTTTTAACTGATCAAAAGGGATTGAGGGATTGACATTTCCATTGTCAGTCATTGCCACATTGTCAGGAAATCGAAAGTTATCCACTATTCATTATTGTTCAGCTGTAGTCTTCACCATTTTAGCAAGCTTGATATTGTTATTGGACTAACGAAGTCATACAATTCAAAATTTTTGATATTTATTTGTATCTCAAAATACAGACAATTCCTTAAGTTAGTGGGAGTCACGAAAGTTGGTAATCTTAAATAATCTCACAATTCTAAATATTACTATTGTAACCATAATTTGAAAAATGGATTTTAAATTAATTATTTTTGTTTTTGTAGTAAAACTCATCAAGAGAATAGAAAACGTAGAGAAGACTGACAATAAAGACGGATCATGGTTTACGAGTGCTTGGTGTGCATGGAGTCTCTGGAATCTGCTGCTCCAAAAGTAACTGTTCCAAGCATCGATAATGTTGCTCCTAGAAGTCATAAAAAGCTGCAGCCGCCTACAACCAATCCAGCTGACGAAGATCTCTTGGAAATATGTGCCACACGTTGTGGTCACATGTTCCACAGAGTTTGTTTTGATAGATGGCTGAAAAAGTCTACGTAATAGACAATTTTTAAATATTACAAATATATTTTACTGTATATTCTTACTGTTAAATTATTTATAGTAATAGAGATTGTCCATCATGCCGAAAAAAAGTCGCTCTCAAGAAAGTCTTGCGAATGTTTCCTCCAATTTCATTGGATGACTCGGTAAATAATGGATCTCTGGCTCGGAATATTTTGGATGAACGCGGAATCCCAATCTGTCAATGCAGTAATCAGCTGTGCATTAATCTGCATGAAATTCATCAGACCCTAGTGTAAGGTTTTAAAATATTACTATATAAATGTTATATATTTCCAAATTATATATAATATAAACTGAAGGAAATGAACAGTGGGAATCACCAATTTGCATTACATTGTTCTCACTATGTTGATTTAAGAACAGAGCGAAGCAATGTAGGCCCCCCTCCGCTGCCTGCATGCATTGCAATGTTGTACCAAAGAAAGTTAAGGGGTTATAAAATGTCATTTAATAATACAGTATGCAGTACATGATTTACCTAATGAAGAATTATTACATATTGCTTTCTAGTATGGATGTCAATGACCTTCATGAAAAATTCGAAGAAAAAGTTGACGAGGTCAACTTGCTAAAATCCGAAAATAAGGACCTAGAAAACAGAATTACTAAAATGAAGGAGCTCTTAGAGGCAAATTCTACTCTGATTACATTTTTCTAGTTACGTTAAGTTAACCAATTAAATGGATAGATTACTGCTTAGCAAACTTTATTTAAGGCACTTTACCTGTAAATGTACAGGGTGCATCGAATGTAATGTCCCCCTGTACCGGACGAACCAAAAGTGGTACGGCAAAACTGATGGCATCATTCGAAAGCCAATCAAAAGTTACAGTCAAAACATTGAAATCTTTAACTTGGTCAAAATCGGTTGAAGGTAAGTGGGTCAAATAATTCGAGGAAAAGTAAAAGTACAAAAATGTGCCCGGTTTTCGGTTGTTCGAATTTTTCCTGGCCGACAAATAATTTTTTTTGAAATAATATTTTTACAGATGCAATCCATGTTGTATGAGTGAGTTTTCATGATTTTTTCACAAAAATTGAACAAGGTCGAATTTCCAATTTTTCTGGAATTTCTTGGAATCTAGAAGACAATTCCAGAAAAGTTGGTACATTACTGTGAAAATAAAATAGCTACTAAATCTAAATCAGAGATGCTGCAAATACAAACAATAGACAATAAATAAGTATGACTTTTTGTAATAATAACGTATCGTGTTTTATTAAATGGATTACCGAAATATTATAACTAACTAAAACTAAAAGATTAAAAGCAATAATGTTTAGTGATCAAACTCATTTTTATTTATTTAGTTAAATAACACAAAACTGCCAATAAGATGCAAAGATTTAAGGATAAATTGAAATAGTGTCCTTTAGTGTCAAGAGTACAGAATTTTCATTTTATCTATCATTTTCATTTCTACTACAATGCTCACTTTGTTGCTTACAGATTGGTATTGTGATGACTTTTCTATAATTGTATTAAAACATTACTATGATGGGAAAATAACCATTTTAGGTAAAATTACATAAATTAACACAAATAGCTTTTCCTAGAATGTCAAACAGGAAAACCTGAACGACACGCCAAACCAATCACCACTGCTTTAAAAGTATTTACAAACAAACCTTTAGAAAACTACTTTTTAGATTCGTCTTTAATTTAATTTAGTTCACTTCCCTTAATTTCAGTTCATAGTAGTTCACAGTGAAAGTGATCTGCACACGAATGAGCATTAGATATTGCTTTGTGAAGCACATCAATTATTTTATCAGAATTGCATTTCCATTTCGCCTTCTAGGTTAACATATTTTATAAAATATTAACTTGTGAAATAAGTTCTCAATTTCTTAATATTTTTCAATTGCTTTACATTTTCTACACAATATAACCAAAATAATTCACATTTTTAATACCCGAAAAGCATCAATCATTAGCGGAGGTCCCCGAAGTACTAATTATATATCTCGCTCATCCCCTTTATAATCGAAAATGGCACAACACGACGACTTTCCTTAAACTAAAAATACTTGACGTCAACAAATGATAAATAAAGCCAATTATTTTGCAATAAGTAGATTTCTTAAGAAATTAGACTACAGAGAAATATGCAGCATTTACAACTATTAAGGTAATTGTCCTCCAAATACAATGAACTACTTTAATAACCTACTAGAATCCCTTTCTCTTGAATTCGACAGTGAAGACACTGTTACAAAATATATTAAGGTATAACTGATGAGAATAGATTTCCACAACCACAAATCCGCTGGATAAGAAACAAAGAGCTTGCAGAAGTACTTTCTGAGAAAAATATTATAAATATAGGGAAACTTTTATAAATCTAGGGATTTTACTCTTTTCAATCGGTGTAACAGAAAATATATCACTTTGACTAGCTTTTATATAACATTGTTAAAAGTCTTTACATTACTAAATTGAAATATTACTGTCTTAATAAAAGAAAACTGCTGCGACATGATTTTACATTAAGAGTGATTTATTACAAATAAAATTAATGTCTTCCGTGGCTGCGGAGACATTTGTCAAAGAGAATGCACAGAATTTTTATGTTATCTATCATTTTCATTTTTACTGCAACTGCTTATATTTTCATTCACTCTGTTGTTTACAGATTGTATTGTGATGGCCCCATTATAAATGTATTAAAAGATCAATATGGGAAAGCAAGCATTCCAGCAAAAAATTATATTAATTAGCATTTACAACGCCATAAACATTTCATACACATCGCAAATAAATTAAACAGACAAACTGTTAGATATCCTTATCAGAGAACTTTATGTTGGGGGTGCGAGATTAGAACTTCTAAAATTCCCTAACTGTTTCGAATTATGTTTAGTGACGGGAATAAACCACAAATATAAGTTGTTAATTTATATTATTCAACAGTGATTTATTTCTACGATAGACAAATCAACTACTTAATTCAGGATCAGATTCAATTGACAACAAAATGATAATGTCTAAAATTCTACTTCTAGCTTTCTATCACTAAAAGGTCTGGATCTTTCTATCTACAACGTAGAGTTAGAGTTCTTATTCTATTAGCTTCTATTCCAATTCGCTCATACAAAACAATAAATCCAAACGGCGTAGGCCAAAACACATACACACAGAATTTATACCTAGAAAATACATACTTACGCAACATCTTCCCATCTGGAATTTCTAAAACATAGAGAAATTACATAGTAAAACATAAAATCACTTAAATCTATCCGGAGCTCTCACAACTCTTCCACTCCGGGTCACAACTTCTTTCGGTATAACACTCTCTTGAGTCAGGTTCTTCACGATGCTCGGTCGCTCCTTATGGGAAATTTCCAAAGGATAAATCCGCTGAACTGGTCTCGTCAATTCACTTTTAGCAGTCTTCAAACGGACTACTCTTGTGATTCCATCTTTCCCCGGATACACTTCCAGGACTCGGGCCAAATTCCAATTCAG